>JANJYP010215135.1:0-10959 GCA_024605115.1 Rastrelliger brachysoma
TTATTATTATTATCATCATTATTATTATTATTATCATCATTATTATGCTGCGGTGAGCAGTTTTACAAAGTGAATTACATAACATAATATCATGTTGCAAGCAGGTGGGTGATAGACATGTCCTCAGCAGCAGTGCCTCTTATAAACCACTGCTGTTGGCATTTATGTAACAAAATTGTTTGAATTGAGGATAAAAAGGGAGGCATGTACAGGCTTTCTAAAGTGTTTTCTGACATTAGAGCTGCATTTAATGTTACTGTATTATGACCTGGGTGGGACCAAGTTCATTTTTTCTGCTCTTGCCTTGAGCTAAACAACCTGAACAGACATTTCCAAAACATCCAGAGATCCCATAATGTGTGCAAGACTTTTTTTTCACTCTCCAGCACTCCGACTAGCCACAGAGAGCGAGAGAAGGGGGGTGTCTTAAATCACTGCACTATTTTGCTCGCTATGTGTATATATGTGCATTTAAGATGCATTTGCAAACAACAGTTGGCAGTGTTTCAGCATTGTTTACCTGTTCTCTCCTTTTGCATTTGAGGGTGGTGGGTGTAGGACTGTCTGGTTGTCTTCCATATCCACGACACATTTTGTATTCAGTTCAATTTCTGCAGAGACAATAAGTTTGTTGGGAAAGTAAAACACTTGGCGTGGGTGTGAATTGTTAAAAGAATCCTTGCTATGACTACGTTAAAACTTTACTCAAACCTAAAGTTGAAGCTCATAATTCAAGGCTAAATGCAGCAATGGCGATGATTTTTTTTTTTTAAAGTTGAGATGATAATGTAGCATGAATCCAAAGAAGACAGAAATACGAGTTTAGCAAAGAGAAACCACCGTTGTCACACTCACCCCTGCGGTTCATGGGCCGAACTCTCACTGCAACTTTTACCTTTGTATCCGACATTTTCGTCCACTTTTTCACTCCCACCCTGTCTATGCGCCGAACTATCAATGTACAGTCCCCCCGACGAGAAGCCCGGATTTCTGCCCGACCAAAAAAGAAGGCAGCAGATTCTATTTAAACAGCCCCAAAAGAGTCCAGACCTCGAGGAGAAGAGATAGCAATATGTTCATTTTTTTCCTTTATATCCATCCGGGTTCGCTTCTTGTGCAAATCCAGTACTCTTCTCCAGCCCCAGACAGCATCCCCTGCACCGCCATCTTCCACTGGGAGCACGACTGCTCTCCTCTGGCAGACTGGGGACGGCTGTGCCAAAGAGGGGAAAGGATTTACGCACCGCGCCGCTCATTGGTGGCGGAGGGGAGAGGAGTCAGTAAGTTGATTTATAATAACCAGTAGCCTATATGGAGACGGTTTATAAGTAAAAATCGGAAAAGGTTTAACATGTCAATAGAGTTAAATATTATTAATATTATTTTTCCCCTGTCACACACAGTCTAGTATATACTTGTGGTACAATGTGACACTCATTGACTAACCTCTAAATGCCAAAACTGAACTTAAATCCAATTCAACAGACAGACAGACAATGACTATACAAATGATGATACATGTTGCCAGTTTTAGAGCACAAATGATTTTTCACTCATTGTTTAATTAAAAAAAAAATATTTTATTATGTTTATCAATTGTCAATCAATTAAGAATGATTCTGAACAATTTCACCATCCAAAAAATATTTTGAAGGTAATATTAGGAAATTATAAATATTTGTGTTATATAGCCTACTCTAGAAGCATGGTGGTGGCTCATACAGTATATAAAATAACTTGATATTATATTTCAGATATAATCTTAAATTCATTTACCTTGTCTAAACTCTCAGATTATTCTTAGAACCTTCATAGGAGGCCATGGCCTCCAGAGTTATAAAGTGTTTTTTTTATTGTTTTCTTTAGAAAAGGTGGAATGATTTCAACAAAAATATTCATTTGTCAACATGACTGCATGACAGTCTTTTTTTTTCCAAAGGCACCCATGTTTGAATTATGGACACAACATAGCAGTAAATAACACTCAATTTAATAAATTCACATTTATTGTTTTTATGTATGCAATTTATTAGAATAAATAGTTTTATTTCCAGATGACATTTAAAATGTCATGGGACTCAAACCCTGTTCTTACATCAGTTATTTCATGTGTCCACTTTCAGATTTAGAAGTATAACTCTTCACTGTGTGGTCTCCACTGTCCAGAATGATGAGCATATTATGCAGTGACACAAGGCCACCTGGGCGGATAAGGTGGTCTCCCACAAGAGGAGTTAGGACTGGGTCACTCTGGAGCTTCCGTAAACTCCAAATCATCCCCTGATTAGAGTCGATCACCAGTACATCTCCATCTCTGTCAAATGCCACGCCTGACATGTTGAGCCAGACTGAGGACTTTAGGGTCAAGCTGAAACTATCTGTCTGATAAAGGACATGGAAGTCTTTGGTAAACACTCTCAGCCTTGTGTGTTGGTGCTTCTCTGGTGAATGAGTGTCATTAATTAGATGCTCTATCACTGCTGTGTTCCCAGTTCCCCGGCAGCAGGCCACCGCTTTCGGATGCTGAAGATCTGAAACAACTGTTTGATGCTGCTGAGTGGTACCATGAGTGTAGTCCACTTTTATGCAGGACAGTGTGCCGGCTTGGACATCAGAAACCAAGATGAGCCCACTGCTGTCTGTGTCCACACCCCATGGCAGATGGAAGAAATCCTTGACCGTCAACACATGGTTCCCCCTGGAGGTGAAAACCTTCACAGCTTTGTTCCCTGCATCAGTCACTACCACATAACCACAGGGATTCACTGCCACATCCACTGGGTAACAGATATCATCAGTGCCTTTTCCTTTACGCCCAAAACTGTGTAGCTTCTTACCCCTTGGGCTGAACACTGCCACCCTCTTCTCACCATCATGCACCACCACTATTGTCCCAGATGACCCCAAAACAGCTATTCCAGTGGGGTTGATTAGAGTCCCCCAACCACCAAAAGCTGTGGAGAGGTACAGAGTTTTGGATCGTAATCCTGCGCCCAAGCCAAGGCCTGCTTTTGGCCTGCGAGGAGGAGTGGAGGATGTGAGACTCCGCAACAACAGCAGCTCCTGCAGGTCACTAAGAACCTGGCAGTGGGAGGTACTGTCAACACTGCACAGCTGTCGACAGAACGGACACTCCAGCTTCCTCAGGAGAGGGTGGGACAGAGCCCTGATGCATTCCAGACACAGTACATGGCCACAGGAAAGGTTCTGAGGTCTGTGCTCCCTCTGCTGAGTGCTAAACTTCTCGAAGCAGACTTTACACTCCAGTAAGTTGATCTGGATCTCTCTCAGAATCCCCTCAGGACTCAGGCTGCCTCGACGTGGGGAACCAAGACTGCTGGTCATGACTGCAAGATTCCTATGTTCTTCAAACCTACTTCGACTGATCAGTTGCCTAAATGCAGCAAATACAGGAGGTTCAGGAAATCAAAAAAAGAAAGACAGGTCATGGAGTGATGAAAAGAAAAAGAGCACTGCAACATTCTTGTCAGCACACTAGAGTCCTGTGCTGTAGGCCCTAAAGATCACGTGATATTTTGCAAGATACCGAGGCTCTTTGCTGCCCTCTTTAGGAAATCAAGTCACACACAAGTTGGAGAGTTAAAAAGTGGTAACATTTTTGGATCAATGCATACTTTTCTTATACATTCAGAAACAGTAGGAGGCAGTAGCAGAAAAAAACAAATTCCTTATTTCATATGCACATCAAAAATCAAAAGATAAAGATACTCAAAACCTGGGGTGTCCAGGTGGTGTTACAGGGTGCCCAAATACTCACTGCTGCCATAATTGGGTTGAAAGATGTTATGTATTTTTTTCTCTTTCTTTCCTACATAAATGCCAGCTAATACTCATAATGTTTAAGACTATATGACATTTATTTCTGTTCTTTTCCGAGGGTAGATCAACTGTTCCTTCAAATATATTTTTGTTATAGGTTAGCACATGGCAGCTATTTCAGTCTGGGAGTTTCATGGTGTGCAGACTGAGTGAAATATGATCTGAGACGGGCAGTGCTTGAGTCAGCCAATCCGGCGCTTCTTTGCTGCAGAGGGGCACACTTCAGGGATCAGGCAAGGTCATTCATGATTTCCAATTTTCAAGCACACAAATACCCTCCTACTTAGATAAAGTAACAGTATAACAGGGATTTATTTAATGAGTAATAAAGACGTATCAGTGTATTGCGTTACGTGGGATGTAATGAGGTTGCTACCACTCTAAAGCCTCTTTACACATGCAGTCTATCCCTGAAAGGTTCAGGAACATTTTCTGCATGGTGTGAATAGAGCAGGAATTGATATTCAGGGAAATATGTACCATTAATTTCCAATATCAATAACTAGTAACACTTAGGGTAAATGCTGGTGCAGGTGTACTGTGAATGAAAGCAGCAACAAGCACATGAGAGTTAATTCTGTTAATTCCAATAATAACGTCACAAAGAGTTTACGAGGAAATGTAAAACATTTTAATATGTTTCATTATTTCACAGTGAAAAATAACAGCAAAGAAAATGTTCAGCTGACTTGTTTTGGCAAATGACGTCTAAATTCAGAGACAATGTACCATTTACAGTGTCTATCACGGGAGCCTGGTCCATTCCACAGAGGTCAACGTCTGGATTGTCAAGGATTATGAGGGATATATCTGTACTGAGATGATACTGACAGAGCAAATGAAAATAAACCTTTAATAAAGCACTCCAGAGCAGAAGAATTACACGCAAAAGCTCAAAATTGTGTCTTCATATAAACTGAGAAAAGTTAGTAATAAAAAAAGAACATGCATACAGGCACAAGGGTGAATTAAAATGTTACAATGACAGTGAAAGACAAAAATGACAATACTATTGCCCTGGTGTGTGGTGTAATACAACGATCCTTTGACTACATTTTCTTACTAAAAACACTTGATTCGACACAGCCATGCAGATGCAATATATGCAATAACAAGAAGGTCAACAGTAAAACAGTCACCTGCATGCACGCAGGTAGACCCTTACAACACATGCAAGAATCTGAATAATTTGCCCTCCATTACCAGTACAGTAAAAAAAAAAAAAAAGATGAAAGAAAATGATAGCAGCCACAGATGGACAGGGAGAGTAAAATCACTCAAGGTCACAATGATTCACAAAATACTCAAAACATTACAAATGTACAGCATTTCCAAGAAGACATTCTGAAAAGTGCTTTAACGATGTGCTTCGCTTTGTTCCAGGTCAAACACAAAACCGCAATCAATTATCCTACCCAGCTAAAGCCACCTTGCATTGAAATACTGTTCACATTCAAGTTATAAACACTAAACAGCGTGAACGTCTATATGATGTAAACAGACAATAGATGACAAGATACTTATTAAAAAAAAGACTTAAGCATTTCTGTGCTATAGGCATAGAGGCTCAAAGTAATGTGATAAATTCTACATAATGGCTATCTATATATGTCTTGAACCAACATAATGTAGTTAAGGCTGGTGTAAACCAGTCAAATGCACATTAGCCATCAATGATATAGTGTATCATAGGATAAATGTTTGTAAATTATAATTTATCAACTACTATGATCATGCAGTCAAATCTAAAATCGGCAGTTCTTTATTGCCATTTCTTTCTAACACACGCACACAAAAATACTACTCGTCCTCTTGTTCTCTTTCACACAGTAACCTGCAATCAGTGGTTTAGGAGCTTTTATGACTACAGCACACGTTTTAGTGTGCATCACTGTAGTCCAAACCTTCTGTGTCCTCCTAATAACACTGTATGGAGCTGTTCATCCACTCCTGTCTCCAATCCCTCTACTGTAGTTGGGGGGGATTTCTAGACTTCACAATTACACCAGGGAATGGTCTTTTTTACCTCCCTTTTTCCAACCTGTGATCCTTCACACCAGGCTCCTCTGAGTGAGTTCAGGAGTCGTTCACCAGCATCTGGCTCCAATTCCTACTGGCTGTCCAGGCCATTAATGGATTGGGACTTTCCTGAGTCCTTTCTTCTCCATCTGGTTGTAGGGCTGTCACCATCCACCTCTGTCTCTCCTGAAATATGAGGATAAAACACCTCGAAATGAATTCATAAAAAAACATAGGGCTGAACTGCACCTTTAAAATATGACAACATTTCAAACACTAGGGGTCAGCCCCTCACAGTATAACAGTTGAAGATTGATGAATACTTTAATAAGAATTAGTGAAGTAGTGAACAAGCAGTGAAGTGAAGTCACTGTACCTTTAAATCCTTCTGAAATGTGGTCAGCAGAATCTGTGTAATTACTGTCCTCACATTCTGAGAGGCTCTGTGAAAGGAGAAGTTCAGACACATGACACATGAAGTTCAGACACATGACACACATAACATTAACTGCAAAGAGAACATGTAGCAGCTGTATTCTACACATATACATACATACACACAAACACACACACATATTATAAATACATTTATTTATTAATAAAATAATCACTGAGAGAACACATGACATTGCACACTTCACCTACAGTATCTGCTGCAGTAAATTTGTCTTTCAGATATAAGAGCTACTATGCTCATGTAATATTTGGCACCTGGTTCAAATGTGGGAGCAGTGGCACTGAATGATATAAATGAGGAAGAGTGTTTTTTATTGTCACATGTTGCAACAGCGATGCTTTTGTTTTGTTTTTTCAAATTTTGCCACTGGAGCCTTAATTACCTATCACAATGAAAGCAGTGGTCACCAGGGAATTTCAGCAGTGCTATTACAATAAACAATGACTCACATTAAATGTTTCCTTATTGCTCAAATGCTGTATGGAAAGTTTTTTTTGCCTGATAGTCATAATTCTGATCTTAAGAGTTGGCATGAATGAAAATTGAAAGTATAAAAATGGAGTCCAGTTCTGACTGTTATTGTTGAATGAGAGCTTCTCAAAATATTTTTTTATAAAGTAAATTTCTTTACAAGTCTAATATACCTAGGCCAGACCCAATTATTCAGACCTGAGGCTACTGTTATAGCATTAACCTAAGTGGTTCGAGGGAGGCTTTTATTTTAACACTTGCACAGGTGTGTAAACCCTGCCTGAAGGTTTATGCAAACACTCTGCACTAATGGCTGCAGCAAATAGTATCCAGGAGATAAAGTATCCCCAACAAGGTTAAAGATAATCTGAGATCAAAATGAGCTGCTTTTTATTAACATACCTTTTCCAACACAAAACATACCTTTTCTCTTGGACCATAATTTTCAGCATACCAAACCATTCCATATAGGCACAGGAATGTAATGAAAGCCTAAAAAAGATAAACAGAATGTTTATGTATATAATCAATAACCTACAGTATGGCATAGAAGGTTTCTGAAGTTAAAATGTGTTTGATGATAAAACAGAAGGGTATGTATGTCTTTGCTGTAATGGCAGCAATGTTAAGGCATGTTAGCCTTTTACAAACTGCAGAAGAGCATAGTAATTCATTTTAACACAGAATAGTAATAATAATGTGATGCTCATCTTACCAAGCACACCAGCCAGAGGATCACATAGAGGATCTGTGTTTTTGAGAACAAGTCCTGTCCAAACTTTATACATGCCAAGGCCTCCAGAAAGGCTATTGCTCTGTGAATGGGGATAAAAAACAAACAAGTGAAACCTCTGACCTACCTGCAATAAATTTAAATCTAAATAAGAACAACACTCAAAACAAGTATGGCCTTTCCTCCCCCCTGTGTTCACTGACTTGATCATTTGCTTAGTGAGATTTAAAGCATTTGGGAATAATAACATTCCTGGTAGGCAAGCTCTCTTAACAGTTTGGGCCTGGAGCAAACATGAGAAGTGCAAATATCACTTTTAACACCATATGGTAGACATTTGTCATGTTTAATTATCCATCCTTTATCAGTCCTTGACATCCATCACTGACTGATATGCACGCCATAGGAATCCAACAGTTTGTAAATAAATATGTGGTGTAATGTAACTGACTTTTGGGGCCTCACTTGAAACCACATTATTGTAGGTTAAAACCCTGTATATGGCTGGACTGTGTTTGTGAAATTGAGGTCAGTGAGCTACAGCGGTAGTATATAAGGTGAAATCCTGAATATTAAATGCGCATCTGCCATTTTCTGTAGTGGTCCAAGTAATATATGCTGGGAAAGTGTACATGGCTATGTTATATTTTAATAGAAAAAGAAGTTTAAAAAGGTTATAAATGCAGTTTAAAGAACAATATCTCATGTTTGATTTGAACAAAATTTTATTTCAATTCTAATTCTAACTATTCTCTATGCCCTCGCTCTCCATGCTCTTTCATCTGTTTCACTCAGTGCATGTCTCATTTGTCACTCTACATTGAGTATTTTATGTGATATGGTTTTTTGCATCTTTCCCAATCAATGATCACAGGGGTTGCAGAGGAAATTGTAAATTACAGTTTACAAGTTTAAATTTAAGACAAATTTAAGTTTCAGGTGTTCAGGAGGTATATCTCTGCCCAGTTTCAGTCAAATTAAGCACACCTGCAGTACCACCGCCCCAGGGTAAACTGATAACAGCTACATGATTTGTATGTTTTCCCTGCAAGACTCATGTTTCAATGCTGTTGTTCATGTTCTGTGATGTGAAAACATCAGAGAAATAAGCTTGCGTCCTTGTATGAGTTCATTTATAAAATCCAAACGCATCACAGAGCAGCCACTGACAATCCTGCCAGCCAGAGAGACAATCACACTGAACAGAGGGTGAGGGAAAGGTAGATAAGCTGGTACATGTCTGTTAAAACAGATTAGCCAAATTTGCTGTATTTAACAAAGAGCTGAAAACGTCAGAGCTCGAAGTGAGAAACAATCACTCTGTGTCAAAGTGCTGTCCTTTGCTTCCATTACCTTGGGTTGATTCATTCTGAAAGAGAACTGGTCAACAAGGACACCCTAGCACTCGGCTGTCCAACTAATTGTGTAACTTCATTACTCACACAATCACTCACTCATAGAAAACAGCATTTACAGGGCTGGTCTGTGACCAGTCCAGCCAACAATCAACATTAGTCAGGGCAACAATTTAGACTTCACCTACCCAAACACCCAGCACTGGGTTCCGACTCTCTTGCACTGTGTGTCTGTAAGGTACGCGTAATACTGCCTGGAGCAAAAACAAACATAATGGATACGTTAGCAAATTTTACTTGCAGTACTAGTCTGTCCAAATGTCAAAACAAGGACATGTAGCAATGTACATAAAAAAATGTAACATCTGGCATTCGAAGTTTGTGGGACTTATTTTCCTTTTGGTAAAATATTGTTTTTACCTCACTGTTGGAGCTGTGATGATACCAATGAACAAGATCCGACACCAACTAAGAGCGTGGCTTGCAGGGAAGATAAAAATGTGTTTCAGGAAGAAAGTGTTCAGTTCTGTTAGCTGTAAGGGAGAGGGAGACAGACAGAAGACAATAAAATGCAGTAGCAATATAACACTTACACTTTAAAGTAAAGTAACAAATACTCAAGATTTGATTTTAAATCCATATATAATGACAGTATGGAGGACCACAAGGGTCATCTCAATTTAAATGCGGAATTTCAAAAATGATTTGAAAAGGGAACTTTAAAAAGTGATTTAAAACATTACTTAGAAAAATCTGAGAGGGAATTCAATTGTGTATTTTCTAAATAATTTTTAAAATTCCTTCTTCAAATCCTTTTTGAAATTTCACTTTTTAATTGAGATGACCCTTGTGGTCCTCCTGGTTCAGTGGTGCAACACATTCTAGGATTGAAATCAGGTGACTGGCTTTGCCAATCAAAAACATTTTACTTTTTGGCTGTAGAAATTTTGGTCATTTATCTGTATGTTCAGAAACATTTTGCTGCTGCTTAATCTGCTAGACTATGTTTAAAAGTCACCATAGTTCACTCACTAAGAATGAGAACTTACTTACATTAAACACACTCAAAGCTAAAAGTCAGTGCTATAATCTCATCATTGTTTCAATTCCAATCCAATGTGCTGGGGTACTGAGCCAAAACAATGAATAATGTGTCACAAGTCTACTACTTACTAACACTGTACTACACTCAACTGGTGCTTGGTAGTACATTTTACATGAGGATTAAATATTATCTTAAGAACAAGCAGCAAGGGTGTATATAGATTAAATACACAGTTAACTCATAGAACAGCTGTTTAATTCTCATACAATAAGATAATTAAAATAACATAATAATGGAAATGTGTGTGATGAATAGCACAGTAATATATGAAAGGAAAAATGTGTGTGACTTAAGTTTAGTTGAAATGACCTTGATGTTGATAAGAAAACTTCATTATCAGCATTTTGTACATAAAAGTATTGCTCATTGTTCAACTGCCTTGGCAATTTCAAAACAATCTTTCGTTTCTCATACTAACATGAGATTTTTATACTTTTATCCATCATGTGCTGACTTTTGTCTCCCATGATGATGGCAGACTGGTTTATAGTGGTCCATCATACAACAGTATTTGTCTTTATGGGCTATCTAGATATGTTGCAGTCATGGCAGAAAAAGCATAGATGCAACAAATAACGTTTAATGACACCTCTCTTCAATAAACACGTGGCAGTAAATCATGTCAGTGAGACTGTGTGCTAAAAAAGCTTTAACAGGATAACCCAAAAGAAAAGCAGCCACTATTAACATTATTAGTTAAATCTGACAACTCATTCTGTTTCCTGTGAGTGAGGTGTGTTGGCAGTGAGACTAACTGAATTAGCGTTTTATTATTACAGGCAGATGCACCGAAACAAGCAGACAATGGTAACACTTGTGAAAGAAATATTCAGTACTGTGTGTCGTCTGCTGTAATTTTGTGTTTTACAAGAGTTTGAGCCTTTTTCCATTATATGTAGATAATCTTCAATGAAATAAGAATACAGTATTTCTTAAATTTTATGGGTTTTACACACACACACACATACATATATATATA
>JANJYP010215293.1:0-25350 GCA_024605115.1 Rastrelliger brachysoma
GTCTTTTGTGACAGTGGTGCAGAGAGAGTGTTTTTCACCCATTTCTCTCCCTTGGGGCTTGCATACAAAACGAGAAATGGAGAGAGGATAAAAAAGAAAAGGAGAGGAAGATTGAGTGTTTGGGAGTATTAAAGGGGGGGGGGGGTAATTTAAGGAAAAATGGGAGAAGATAGGAATGAGGATAGATAGGGATGAAGAGATGATAAACAAAGGACACAGTTTCAAGGGAGAGGCCTTTGCAACTCTGCTTCTGTTGTCCTAACGGCTGGTAAAAGCATGCTTGACGAGGCATGTGATAACGATTATGTTCATTTAACAGACAAAAAATGAACAAACATGGGGAGGAGGTAGATGCATTCATGTGGTTAAGTTTGAATTTTAAAGGGGTTTCAAATAACTTTGAGGAGTTTGATAGTAATTGAGCTATTTAAAGAAAACATATAATAATCATGAGGTCATCAGTATCAATAAGGCTTAAAGACACCTAATAAACCCAGTGGTGTAAATACAGCATGTGCATGATTCAAGTTGAAAAGGTTTCTCAACATTTAAGTCATTTTATAATGATGTAACCTACCCTTCACTTTGAACCAACTTTGAAACAGAGGTATTAATTTGTAGGTATTCACCATGCCTCAAGTTTTTCTTAAAATATTAAAAAGTTTAGATCTGAATTCTCGCAGGAGGTTTTGCTTCCTCAAGCTTCAAACAACTGACCAACATATGAATAGCTTTGTGACACTTGTGAGATTTCCTTTCAGTCCTTTTGTGTACACATCACTGTAACTTGATGCTATTGCTGAATATGTAGTGTGCATAAAAAAGCAAAATAGAGTTAAGTTCTTTGTAGACTGCAACAGCATTTCTTGTCAAATTTCAGTGATTTCCTGTTGTATTTAGTAGTTGAAAGCACTGTAACAGATCTTCACTCATGATTTGTTCAATATAGAGGACTAGAGTTCATAAAAGGTACTCTGTTATGCTGTGGAGGCCCTAAACTCTGAGGTGACTTAATCACAATTACAAACACTCCAACAAAGATAGTTGATGTCACAGGTCAAAAACCAATTAGCAGCATTTATCACAAAAGAGGTTTGGAAATAAATACTTTGACATTTATACAAAGCAACATGAGACAGCCAAAATGTTTGTGCCTTACAAAGGGAACCAAGAAGAAGAGCAATGACCAAAAGCGATATGATGGCCATGTATAGCATAAACACTTTTAGCAGACAAATCTTATATCCATTTAGCCTGAATCATATAAAAATGTCTTTGTTTAGAAAATCCTGGCCACAGAATGATGCTGCACAACTCGACACAGAGCCAAGCGCACAGAAAGAATGTGAATAAAGAAAGAAGAAAAAAAACATAAAATGAGGCACAAAAATACACCATTTACAGACCAAAAAAAGACAAGACACAACACAACAAGATACAACTATAGTTGCCATGCAACCTAATATGATTGTTTATGTCAGTGCTCATAATTGGGATTTGATGGGGTCATTTTGCAGTGTGTAAACATCTGCATTACTGCAAAAATAAACGCTACACTTTATATGCATATACTGTATATACATGCAGATTCTGTTTATCATGCTGACATTTACAGTTGAAGGTTGAGCCGAAGTTCACCTGCTGAGGAAATGTATGATCATTATTTAATCTAGTTTTGAAGGTCTTATGGCTATATTAATTCAATATTCATACTACTAATGGCTGACATTTTCCCCAGCGTTTTTTGCTTCTGTAAATGCATGGGCTTCTTGGGGCCATTACTGATGAATTGCTGTGCTGTCAGACTCTTTTGTGCCAGGAGCTGGATGTATACCAAATTTTGTGCCTGTTAGAGTTGAAGCCCTTTGAAAAATTCAAATTGCATTTTAATTATAGCACACCCACCAGGCAAAATATAAATGATTACTACAAGGACGTAATGTGATCTAAAGCCTAACACACAATTATCCATTGTGCTGGAAAATTTTAAATCTCAATTGTGTAGTATGTCACTGAAATATGTGGGAATGTAAGTAGCTGCATCTCAACTATGCTCTTTTTGTCCACAGCTTGGCAACAAGGTGTGAAAGACGTGTAGTTTATGAAAAGGCCCCTTTAAATAGAGTACAGCATGCAGGCATTGTTTTCTTGACCTCTGGTATTATCAGAGCAGACCTTCTTATCTGCATCCTCAGATGTTAAACTTGTGAAATCCATTTCATGTATGGAGAAGAAATCCATGAAGTAGAAATAAAATGAGATTCATGCAATTCATCATCTTTATTAGTCAATAAAATCTGCCATATTTGTAAATCATATGTGTCATTTATTTAGTAAATAACTTTTATAACATGAGTGAATTCACTCAGAAATTTAGCATCATAATCACGCAGACTTTACACAGGTGTTTATGCTTCATGTATCAGCCATTATTGTAATGCAAGCTAAAGGCAGTCGTTAAAAGTTTTATGCATAGCACATTACCATCAACAAATCATCAACCTATCAATTGTGAGGCATTACTGTAAAACAATTGTGCACACATGAAACAATCACTGACATTCTGCCACACAGTTTCCATTGTTAGATCCACATTAGATCCACATTAGATTAGATTAAATGATCAAATAAACCAAGCAAATGACAATAAAGTAAAGATTAGATAATTAAGTTAAATAAATAAACTGAGAATGCATTCAATTGATTTGATGAATGTTGTTAAATTAAAATTAAATCAAACTAGATTAAATCAAGTTCATTGTTAAATGTTAATTGTGTCAAATTTAGATTGACAGAGATAGATTAGGTAAAAAAAAAAAAACTGTTATGATATGTGACAAACACCACACAACAGAGTGACAAAGTTAGCAACTAGCTGGTGAACATAGTGGTGTCTTAAGTAGCTACAGAGCCAGATATTTCCTACAGGAGACCAAAAACAGCATTAAAGGAAAGTGAACTTTACTCTTGCTTCCAAGTGGCCAAAAATATGCCATCGTATTTTTAAATGAAGAGTAGGAAGATAATGATATTGTCGCATAGTGTGGAAAAAACTGTTTTTTGGTTTTGTTTTGTTTTAGCTTTACCTTAAAGCTTCTTAAGACAAATAAAACGGTGAAACTAGAGTTAAACTAAGTTAATTCACACTACAGATGACAGTGATAGTCATCTTCTCATCAATTTTTTAAAAAACTTTTTCTGTCAAAAGCACAACAACAGCATATGCCATTATTACATAGATGACATAAATGAATTTCTTAGTCAGTCTTCAGCTATTTTACATCCTGTTGACACCGGTTGTCTCTCTCCCATCAGCATAGTTTTCTGAAGACCAGTAGCCAATTAACTAACTGAATTAATATATAGCGACAAGATCTACAGAGTCTAAACTGTGTCTAGAAATGTGAATTCATAACATAATGTCCAAGAATCAAGTCTAGATAAAGGTACTATTGCAATCAACTTGTGAGCAAGCTTGAAAGATAACGTGGTCAAACCATATTGGCGGCCTGCTAATCACTGTCACTGTTTGTACCAGTGACAACATGCATGAGGTTTGTTTTGATGCCAAACAAGCGACAGCCAGAAGCACTTCAAGGAATTACAGCAGAAGGGCATATTGCCCATGTGAACTGAGTGTGAGGAGGCAGTGTGGAAACTAGATATGGTAAAAACCTATCTACCAAACACCTTTCCACTTGCTGATTGGCTGGCTTGAAGCAGAAGCGAATATGACTCAATCTTTATCTTGAATGCCAGCAGCTAAATTACTATACAGCTCAAAGAAAGTGTGTGTGTGTGTGTGTGTGTGTGTGTGTGTGTGTGTGTGTGTGTGTGTGTGTGTGTGTGTGTGTGTGTGTGTGTGTGTGTGTGTGTGTGNGAGAGAGAGAGAGAGAGAGAGAGAGAGAGAGAGAGACTGTGCATGTGAGTGGGTGTGTGGGTGTGTGTGAGTGTGTGGTCCTGCGCAGTAAAGTGTACAGATGGATGACTCATCCACCAATCATGTGACTCATCAATCACTGCAGTTACCATCTCCCTCCCTCCCTCTGGATTTTTTCTGTTCTTCAGTTATTCCTCCCCCTTTGTTCCCATTCTTGCTGTTTCCCTCATGTTTTGATTGTCTCAAAATATAATCAACACCCACCATATATTCATTCATCTCCATATTCATGCTGTGACATATGCAAGTTGTGCTGTCACTGAAGTTCAGCTGATTGTTTTCCTCTATTGTGCATTTTAGTTTGTTTCATAACTTATGAATCAAGTGTTCTTAACATATTGGCAACATAGCACCCTCCAAAAAGCCAGTAAAAAAAACTGAACTTTAATAAAATAATTGCTTTTATTTTTTATCATATAGCAAAACTAGTAATCATCATGCTGTTATTTACACATTGCACGGGCATATTTATTTCACACTGTACATCTTACAATGCTAAAGGTGACATCAACAACAACACTCTCCTTTTACAAGACAGATGGCTTCACTGTGGACACAGTGGCCCTCTTCCTTTTGAGATTTATTTTTATTTTTATGTTCACAGTTTATTCAGAGAAAACAACCATCTTGAATTCTCCACACTGTTTTATTTTTTCTCTTTTTTTGTTCTTTTTTTTTGTTCATTTTTTAAGATGCAAGTAGAAAGACGTGCATTTAACGGTTTAAGCACAATCCCTGACTCCCCGGCCTGAAACTTTTCAATGAATTTCTTCTGGAAATGAACAAAATGTTTGTAGCCTCGGTTTTAAAAGGCTGCAGAACATATTGTGTGACTTCAAGTATTTTTGTGAAAATAAAAGAAAAAATAAAGATGATGGATATGATACAAGAAAATCTACAAAGGAAGAATGTGTGAAAACACAAAATAGGTAAGTAAAGTGAACTGGAGATGAATAATGAGAGAAAATGAGACTCTCTAAGCGATCAAGAAGTACTGTATGGTGGTGATACTGATTATGGTGGATCTGCCATAAATATGTTGACACAATAACTTCTGAATCCCAAAATGATTGAAAACCCTTAGACCACCAGGTTGGAAGTGTTTAGTGTTAAAGTTTGTGCTTTTGGAGTCCACAGGGTTTCTACATTGGGACCTGTTATGATGATAATATTATGTGACATGATATTTCCCTTATAGAACCATGATACTTGTAAGGCAAAATCTCTGAATCTTGAGTTTGAAAAAACTGAAATGTGTGTATTTGGCACCTTTGCAAATTGCAGCTGTTCAAAGTTGATCCAATCGGGAATAAGAAAGGCAAAGTACACACATCAAATACAACAAAAATATACTTTCAACATTTTGACAATAGCAGTGTTCAATTTTTATATTCGTGTAGCTAAGAAGTCGTTGAACTACTTTAGTTTTGTAATATGACATACAGAATAAAAACAGAAGATACAAAGTGGTGTTGTAAACGTGGTTCTCTTACAATGGGCACATCTGCTTGTGAATGTGTCAAAAATGTGATTATATGCGGGTGTTGATGTATGTGTGTGTGTGTGTGTGTGTGTGTGTGTGTGTGTGTGTGTGTGTGTGTGTGTGTGTGTGTGTGTGTGTGTGTGTGTGTGTGTNAAAACTCTGAAATATGCTAGAGCATCAGAGATTGACCTGAATGGAGGCAGACATACACCATGGTATGTTCTGTTTCAAAATGTAAACTGAGCAAGAGGCTGAACATGGTTACAGGGAGCTTAAACTTCATCCTCTCCCTGACCGAGGAAATCAACAAAAACACAGTGAGTAAAACAACAAAAATCTAACTTTTCACTTCTTCACCCTTAAATTCCCATCAGGCTCAAAACAACATGTCTCTTCTCAGTCTTTTTTTCACCCCTCTTTTAGCTTTCCTCCAGCTACTGTATATCTATCCCACCTCTGTCAGTCTCTGTGATCTGACAAAATGTTCGAAAAATCTCTCAATACATTCTGCGTTTCATGTAGATCCTCTCAATAAAGTTTTCCAGTTCCTCCTCACTGTCCAGTTGAGGCACAAGCCCATCTTCCTCATAGTCATCTCCTGGTGTGACTTGTTGGTAGTAGTATGGGGGTCGCCTGCCTCTCCTGGGTGTGGTTATTGGTTTTGGGGGAGGTAAGGGTTGGTAGGTCCGTGGGTGAGGAAGGATATAGTTAGAGATATAAGGGGTGAGAGGCAGGCGTGGCACTGGCTGCTGCCTCCAGCCCTGTCCACGGTTCTTACCCCCAGCCCTGTGCCTGCGCCTTGGGGCCTGCAGGTCAAGCTCCTGAGGGCCGAATGGCTGGTCTCTGGAGGGAGGGGGCTTGCCATAATATTGTGGTTTAGGATATGGAAAATAAACAGGGTAGTATGCTCGATATGGCTTCTGGTAGTAAGGATAGGAGGGGAAGGCTAAAAATTGTTTCTGGGGTTTATACCAGTAGTCAAGCTGCTTCTGAGGCTTATACCAATAGTCCTGCTTGTATGACTTGACTTTGTCCTTCTGCCATTTTTTGATGGATTTGTTGTACTTATAAGGAGCTTTCTTGGGGTTTTTTGAAGCTGTGTAGTGGTAGATGGGTGGAGCAGCCAGAGGAGGAGGTACTAGAGGCCTAAAGCGTGGCACAATTGGGTTGCTGTTAATTGGTTGTTGCTGCAACTCTTTTCTCTTCTTTTTCTTCTCCTCCACATCACTAATAATCTCAATAACGTCATCGGCAGGCAGATGCAGCTTGCTGCTGATCTCAATCAGCCTGTCAATCATCTGCTGGTCCAGATCATCTTCATCAGGTAGGACTTCCTCAGAGCGTTTGTCCTCAGCGGTGTTCCCAGCAGCCCCCATGCTGCTTTTCTGCCGGGGCTTCATGTATGACTGCTGCTTTCTCCCCATGTATTGCAACAGCATGTCAGAGGCGATGTCTGCCAGCCTCTGCTCCTCCTCTCTGGCTTGCTCCGCCTCCTCTTGCTGCCGTAATACCTCTTGTTTCTCCGCTCGCGCTCTTGCCTCCTCTTCCATGTGGGAGAGGCTCTCCTCTTCTTCCTCAACCTCCTCCTCCAGCTCCTCTCCTTCATCCTCAAAGTCATCCATGAAGTTCCCTCCTTTGACGGGTCTGTTGCGCCCCTGGTTCTCCTGCCAGTGCTGCTTCTTTCCAGCCCTTGCTAGCTGAGTGTTGTATTCTTTATAGCCCTTCAGAGGAGGCAGGATCTCATTATCTTGAAGACCCAAGTCAATGTTTTGGAAATAGCCTCTTATTTTGCGCTGCAGAGAGAGCTCATCCCCCTCTGAGGTGGAACTTGATCTGGCCTTGTCTAAGAAACTTTCTAAGTCATATCCCTCCTCCCGCCCGTCATCTTCTTCTTTCCCTCCCTCCTTACTTGCATCATCAGATGCAGTGCCAACATCCTCCATAGACCACACCTGATCATTTTCTGACCTTTTGTTTTCAACCTCCTCCTCTCTTTCCTTTAAGTCATCACCCTGAGCTGCTGTCAAATGACCTACAATTAGCTGTTCAATAGTCTTATCAGCCCTTTGTCCCTCCTTCTCCTGCTCAGGCCCCCTCTCTTCCTCTTTCTGTCCTGTTCTCCTTATCTTAGCACCCTCCAAGTCTTCAGTGGAGGGCAGCTCCCGACTCTGATCCCTTTCCCAGTCTCTGTTTCTGCCCACCTGGATTTTGCTCTCCCCCGGGTGGTCTAGAGCATCCAGAAGAACAGCGAGCACTTGCACAGGGTCCGTCACTTTATCTGATTGCTCGCTATCTTGACCCTGGCCCCGGCTCCGGTCTAGCGACACGTTGTCAGGGCTGGTGAGACTCTGGGGTGGGAGTGAGAGAGAGGGGGCGAGGCTGTCCTTTTTAGCATCTGTATGGGTGCGCCCCTTCACCCCTCCCTCCCCCCCCTCGCCCCACGCAGGGGCGGTGCCAGCCAGCTGTGGAGTGACAATGAGCAGGACCAGTAGGATGAGGTGGGCTGTGGAAGGGGCGTGATGACAGGTCATGACCATGCAGAACTGGCAGGAGGGAGGTTAAGCACCTGAAGAGGAAAGGGAGAAGGCAGAGGAGAGAGGACAAAAGATAAAAAAGAGAGTCAGTGTTATTGTTTTCTACTCACGATCATGTGCAATGGCCACATCAGTATAACTTAATCTTCTATTATTAATGTACAAGCATAGACTTCCTTATGATTAAAAGATCAGTACCAATATCTAATTCACAAATAATAAACCTTTCCACCATCAAGCCACTATATCAAAATAGTTGTACAATTTGATCAATTCATCAAATGTTTGAAGACAAAGCACGCAGCTAAATACACTATGATGAGCAATGCCAAATCCAACAAAGAAAGTTTCTGTTTAAGGGGGTTTTTTTTGTTGTTTTGTCTGGGTTTTTTTGTATGTCTATTTGTTTGTTTCAGGCTCAGAAATACGATTCTTGTTTGTAATATTTTTTTTAATTCTATTGTGCCATTACGATGCAGGCTCAGTGTATCTAGAAACATAAAGATGAAGATCTGCTCTGACCATATAAACCAGCCAGTCGTGCATCGTTGGATATTTACCGCGTAAAGTGCCACTGACTTTCAAGAGGGAGATAATTATTTGCACACAGGATTTGCGCTACGAAGCCCATCATTGGCCATTTTTCGCCAGTAGTCCTATATTAATCCAATTGTCATCTTTCTTCTGCTCTGCAGTGTAATACATGATCTGCTTTTGTCTTGGTGTTATATTCAACCGAGTAAACAGACTAACAAACGGAACGAAATGACGAAATGAATTTTCCGTCTCAGTATTTTTTTGTTAAATGTCTCACCTCTCCCTCCAAGCCAACCCAATCCGATCGCACACACCTGCCATTTTAAGCGTTTGTTGCTTGAAAGAAAATGTAGAAAATACAAATTGATCCGAGGTCTGTCTTTGTATTAGCTGTGGCATTCCATGCGTCAAAGCGATGTGACCAGGACCCTGCTGTAAAGACGGCACGCACGGAGAAGTCATGCGTAAAACTGGTTGCTACGGTTGTGTTATTTAACCCTACGGTCCCTGAGTGGTCCATCCAAATTGTGAATTAACTGGATGTTATTTTTTTCAGTGGATAGAGCTCTTTTGCACAACGGACGGAGAGGAGCAGTCTGTACAAACGCGGCTTTGTCCTTGTGTGGTGTGGGCATGTTTCTCCTCAGTGGCAGTGGTGGAATGCAGACAAGCGCAAATTTGGGCTGCACAGCACGGCTTGCAGCCCAATTTTTTTTTTTTTTAACAATTTCTGTTTTTATAAACTGGATCAGAGAGGTTGGAAACGAAACAAACCCACTTAATAAGATAAATGGCCTGCCGTGCGTGGTTTAGGTTCTAATTTAATTAGGAATTAATAACTGAAAATTGATAGTTAAAATTTCGCAGTTTTTTTTTCATATTAAAAAATATTTACCCGATTTTTTATATATTCAGGTTTGCAAAATCTCAACCGAAATTTAACAGGTGCTCCAGAGCTGCATGCACCTGCACATAAATGTTCTTTTAACATTTTTGCGCATTTTAGTACATCGATTCTTCAATTATTCAATCAAATTAATACAAGATAACATATTCCATTGTTTCTGATTATTGCTTTTTTTATTAAACATATTAATACATGAAAAAAAATTGGTTTGTTCGTAAATGTGCTCAATTCTCAATTTAACAGAAAAAAATTAAAATAAAAAGGAAAACAGTTATAAGAATATTGTTGGATTATCTAAGTTTAAAAAAATGATGACAGAGAAACAGTCACATGTAGCTATGTCAATATCATGTTCTCGTGTACTTAATTAAATGACCAACAGTCATCCAGTTGCAGCAAACAGACTATTTCCTCTGATAAAGTTGAGATTGTAAAATGATTTCTTCCACACCCCACAAACATAAAACACACTTAAATTCTCTGGGTTTTTTTTTACAGACAAAAATTAAAAACAATAGAATTAATAACTGTCCGAAAATATCCTAAAAGATTATGAATGAAACGGGATGAGATATCGTTCCACTTACCTGGAGTCCCACTGGGGGGTGGGGAAGTGGTGAAACTCACAGCGCGGGTAAAGCCAAGATTATTTCATGAATAGTGGACCACCTGAGAGAATTTCTGTCTTTTTCTCCCCTCTCTTCAGCCTGTGACTAACATCAAGAAAAAAAAAAACAAACTGGCGGTTTCTTTATTTAGTTGTGGTGTGTTTGTTAGCAGCTGCACTGGTGCTAATGGACAATTGAGTGAATGTTTTCAGCACCACGGCCAGCGCAACTTTATTGTATATACCCTCACCGGACCACGTGATCCCCCCACCACCACCCCCCAGGTGCAGGCAGTGCTGACGTCACTTCCATTGATAAGAATGTTGGTGTGGAGATGGCACTGCGAGTCTAGGCTGGCCCCAGCTGATGAATGAACGGAAATGGCATGAATGAAATAGTACTTTTCCTCAATGAAAGGAGAAAATTGTAGAGATAGAGCCGCTACGCAGCCATTTTCCTTGTCACATATTAAAGGTTAGTGTGCTGCTTTTTCCTCCCTTGTTCCTTCCTTCCTCTGCTCCGGCTTGTTTCTGATTCAGAAGCTGGAAAAGGAAAAAAAAAAACGTGACCTCCTTCACAGACTACACAGACTGATCTGTTGGGGTCATTTGGTGACGTGTTCCACAGAATCAATGAGTTGCATCTGCAGCTTCAGACAAAAGTGGTGCACACTCTAAGTGGCCGCTTTCTCTTGCAGCCTGCTTGTTAGGCTTTTGTCTAAGGTGGCCCTGATCCTGTGTGGCTGCATGGCTCACGGGCCACGGGAGCAGCCGTGCTTTGCTGCTCAATTTCTGCTCAATTTCCAGGGAATGCACAATTTTCCACCCGCTGTCTCCCATTATTTCTGGCTGCTCTCCATCTGTCAGCAGCAAATTGCGCTCTTAACATGGCCTCTCATCACCTTTCCTTTTCACATGACACAGACACAAGTGAATGACCATTTGCACCCAAATCAGCAAGGGTGTGTGTCATGCATGATGATTTAATGAATTAATGCAGGACATATTATGAATTCCTGTTGCTCACCATTAAGACATGATCACACTAAGTTTATGTGATTAGAATATGGAGTCAGTTTATAAAAAGAGCCCTTTGTTACTGTTGACAGATGGTTTTGGCCTTGTAACTATTGCACAACTGGGTCTGTGTATCAATTTAATTAAGCACTTTGCACATGGCACTTTTTGTGATTGTTGTACTGTATTTTATTGACAGAGTTTGCACAGGACATATTTACACATAGATCTTTCTTGAATATGTACATTTTAAACAATTGTGATGTGTGTTGTCTTCTGGATAGTCTGCTTCCCCTGAGGGAGACAGAAAGTTAGACTAGGCATTACTGTGTGTGTGCACCTCCAGTGTTAATAACTTATTGTCAATAGTTAAAATTAAGAGTTGCTGAGTTTGTTCATCAGACAACATAAATGTACTTTAAACTGTGAAAGTGTTGTATTAAAGTTGCTGCCTGTGTTTTAGTTAGAAAGCATCCAAATAGGTTATAAAAGGCATCAGTTTCCATTTGTCCTTGTTCCTGGTCATGTCTCCCATCAGTAAATGCTGTCATGCCTGTACTGCTGTATATGTTGTTATTTGGGTTTGGTGAATAAGTAAACATGATATGGTGCACTGTACCATGGCCTTTTGACTGCTCTTTACTGCATCATCCAGCTGCTAATGGTCATTCTAACTTTTAACTAGCTTTAACTAAACATTTAACTACCTGGATTACTCTTATATTAGACAGAATTTCAGACTCTGAAATTTGATCATCATTTACACTGCAACTAAATGAAAAAGAAAATTTTCCTGATCATTTCTCTGGACTGTTTCTGTTGACCACTGGGGCATGCAAATCAATTTTATATAAATTGTGGAGCATTTTATATGATAATAGCATTTGATCATTGCATAGCTATTTTGGTGACATATAAATTAATTTGTAAGTTAACAATCATTAATCCAATAGGTGTTAACTATTCACATAAACTGATTTTTTTTAATTAATGGTGCAACAGCAATTAATGATACATCCAGCATTAAATCATCATGTATTGTAAACATAAAATCAATGCTTGTGCATTCACGTGCTACATATTTTGCTGTACTGCAATGAAGAAAGTTTTGTTTCATTAGTTTCACTTTATTTCTGATCATGATCAGCTCACACTCAAAGACAAAAATCTGCAGTTTTCTGGAAAGTAACAAAGTAACAAAATGGAACAGTTATGCTTAAAACACCATGATAAGAATCGCCATTTTTCTGAGGTAAACAGCTCTGTGGGTTGTAGAGGCATGCTTTGATTACATGACTCACTCATGTGAATTCACCTGTGTTCTCTTCTTGACTTTCTTTCTGCTCTATTTACTGTCAAATCAAAACAACTTCACTTCCACTGTCAAGCAGTCATTCCCAAGGTTTCATGTAATGGATCATTTTGTACATTACAGATCAAGGACAAATAAATACACAGCTATGTCTGACATTCTAGCTTTGGTGTTGTGCGAAAGTTAAAGGAAGCCCTGCGCTGTCATTATTGGCACCCATGTGATCGGATAATGTAGAAACAAGTTGATTCACAATATTAAGCACATTTCCATACATTTCATTTGTCAGCGTCAAGCCTCCTCTCTGGCCTTGTGCGCCACTAAATTCAGCTGTCAGTCTTCATATAGGTTTCTCCTTCACCACATAGAAGCTTTTATTTACAGATCTGTGTGCACATATTTACAGACTATGTTCAGTTAACCACAGAGTGGGATTGTTGATTAGTGATGTTTGAAGGTTAATTGGATATTAGCTGCCGACATCATCAGAGTCACATGAGGCCAACTTTATTAAGCAATTATTGTATGGCTTGATTCAAAATGTCATGCTCCGCTGCTGTAAATGTAAGATTTTCTGATACTTCTTACCTGATCAGAGATATGTAACATGCAGATAAAAACAGAAATATTGTCAAGTCTGTGAGCAATACACAAAAAATAAACAATAAAAAGTTGTAGTAGCACTGCAGCAATGGCACAGTCTTATGTTTGGGAGAAGCCATATAGACTAGCAAAGAGACATGCTCAGTATAAACTAAAATGGCGCTTTGTTTCTTTTTTGAGATAGGGAAGGTCTGTGTGTGCAAATTATGTGTTTTGTGTTTGCAGATGAGATATGCACACATCAAATGAAGTTGTAATTTGTTACGATAGCTCCAGGCATCACATAACCTCTGTGTGATTAGATTTTGTGCAAGGGACTGTTTGCTGCAGAGAACAAAGTGTTTGCAAGGCAGTCATGTTATTGTATGTGTGTGTGTGTGTGTGTGTGTGTGTGTGTGTGTGTGTGTGTGTGTGTGTGTGTGTGTGTGTGTNTGTTGAAATGCTTGATGGCAGCAGCAGGCTCGGAGAGGTAAGCATGGAGCCGGAGGGCAGATGCTGATATAACGGTCTGGCATTATCAACTGCCACTCAGCATTAGTTGGCCCCTTACCCTCACTCCATGTCCGCACCCCCGCACTGACTCACACTCTGCCGCCTGCTTGGCCACTCACATAGATTAACACTGGTACACCGTGCTTGCGTTTAATGGAATATACACACTGGAGAACAGACACACACCTCAGTAATAGTTCCATTTCTCCCTCAGTCTCTCTCTCTCTCTCTCTCTCTCTCTCTCTCTCTCTCTCTCTCTCTTTCACACACATACACAAGCATGGAGACAAACACACTTGCTTCTCTTAGTGTAATGTACATTACAGACAAATGAACCTCTGAAAGAGTTTGGGGCATACTGTCACTGATGGTTCATTGTACAAACTGCAAAGAGAAGAGACGATGACTATATGTGGATGGCCTATTGTTCCATTTAATTAACTTTCTCTTTTTCACTGTTGGTATAGGACTGAGGAGTCACAGGGTCGTTTAGCGAAGCAAAAAAATCAACATGCCTCAAACAAACAAGGGGAGATAGAGAATGGTTGTTGTCTGTTTTTTTTGTTTGCTTTTTTACTGACATTTTGGGCATAATTATGGTAATGTGTGGCTAGGGATCTTTCGGCAAGTGTGCTAATGCAGCTCCCTTGCACAGAAAAAAAGGGTCTCTACCTGGAAGTGATAAAATAGAGCTCATGGTTAACAGAAGCTTTTCCGCCCACACCACTTTGTCAGAGGAGGGAGGGACAAGTAATTGCACCGTAAGGTTCCTACAACACAATGCAAAGCTGGGACTTGATGATGTGTGCAAGACCCTGGCGCCCACACTATAATCTACAGTTTCAGCTTTTCTTCTTTTTTCTTTTAATCATGCATTCTTTTTAAAAGTTAAGAATTTGCTGCAAGCTGCTTTATACAAATTTATGATACAGTACACATGTTGTGTTTGTAACACAGGAGACAAGAATCTTTGCTTGTGTACAAAGGAATATGCAATGATTTAATATGCTTATAATTACGTAGATTACTAGGTTTATTACTTATCAGTGTTTAGATGCAGATACAGCAAGTTGTCAGTGTCTGACCCAGTGTTGAGGAAAAGGACCTCTCTCTCACTCTCATGTTATGCCTTGTAAATGTTTGTTCATGTCAGAAAGTGCAACCCAGTGCTATACAACATCTGCTCTACTTGGTGAGACTCATTAAGTGCTGTTCTGTTGCAGTGTCACTGTCAGTTTTAACACTTAAGCACCAGTGTTTATATCTGTAAGCAACACAGTAAAACAAGATGACAGCAGTGAGAATGAGAAAGAGATCCACACAGCAGCTGCATACACTGATGTTTAAATGCTTGTCTAATATGATGACTAATCAAAGTGGCATTAAAAACACATCTTTATATTAAAGCGAGAAATAAGAGACAGAGAAGAGCACTGTAGTACCTATAAACAGTATAGTGTCATATTAATGTAAGCAGTGTTACATATTACTTTGCAACTTTACAAGGTCTAGACGGCAGCCAGTGTGAAGAGCAGAGGTGCATATTTGGTCTCTCTGTACAGTGCTGCTTATAAAATACTCAAATGTGCTTATTCTAATTGTTAAAACTGGACCAAATACAAACAATGCAGAGTAGCAGAAAGTTGTAACTATATTATGGAATATATAAATATAATTGAAAATTGGATAAACCATTTTTAAAAAAAAGATGTGTTTAGCATACAGCAAACAAAAATGTCTCCAAAAGCTACATCCTCCTAGTTCAATAAAATCCTTTACCTTCACTGAAAAGACCAACGTCTCTCTGTTCATGTTGTACAGTACTGTGAATGAACACCATCCACTAATAAATAATCCATGGTGGGTGAACACCTCCACCTTGATGAATATGGTGTTTAAAATTAATATTTGAATCTATAAGCCAATATAAATAATGTGATAGAATAAGCGCCAAGCAGCCACTGAATGCCAAATGTCTAACGCATACATTAGACCTATGAGAGCAGCTATGCTGGGAGCCAATGGAGCCCTCGGGAAATGGATTCTGTGTGAGTAACGTGTGCACATTGTGGTGATTGTTGTCCTACTCTCACATTGTCTGCTACTCAGAAATTATTTACCCCCTTGAATATTAGCTGTAAAATGCACATTGCAACCTTTGAGAAACTGGTGGCGTCAGTGACGGATGGTGTTGCTGGCCAGAAGCAGGCAATGAATTTGAGGTTGATGAGGCGACTCATATCAGAGCGTGCGACATCAGTGCTCACCATCAATCTCTTCCCCTCTCCCCTGTAGACATCTGGCACATGCATCAGCAAACACACTACTAAAAGTGAATTGAACCCAACCCTGACAAACACACACATACAGACGACTTCAGAGGCAATGCTGCACATTCAAGGCCTCATGACAAGACACTAGGCCTGCAGCCAGCTGCCTCTAATGTACTACAGTAGAACTTAGCAGGAGACTTTATTAGAATGATAAAGCCTCCATCCACATCATTTGTAATGACTGCACCACTGAGTACAGATGGTAAAGCCATGGACTACAGATATACAGTAATGGTAGGGAAACTACACTTTTGCAGATCACTATTATGTGCCAAATTTCAAACTACATATTGTGATCCAAACCATGTTCATTATTTCATAAAAAATACTACCTAAGATAATACTGTTGTAGTGGCAGCTCTATTTGGATTGTAAAGCAGCTGTGCATGGCTTTTTTAATCTTAAATAGGCTGTTTTTTATACAAGTATGTAAATTCTACAAGTTTTACATTACCAATTAATTCTCATGCAAAGCTGATTCACCATTTCAAAAGTTGGTGATCTTATCAGATTTATCTTTTTGTTGTTGTTGTTGTTTTACCACAGGAAAGACAACTTATTTCTTAGTTCTCAAGATGTATTTTTTATCAAAACTCTATCAGCCTGCCCAAATTTGTGGAAAAGATAAATATGATGAACTTTAGAAGAGAATACACTGGCTGTTATGAAGGGTAACAATATGTTGTTTACAAGAAAGGCCAGCATTCATGACAGAGAGGCTGTTACACCATTGTTGTCTGATATATTGCTTAAGGTCAGTGAAAAAATAAAGTTTCCTTGAGCTATCCGATCCTTCAAATAGAAACAACATGATTTGCATCCTGGTTGCACAGCAGCCAAGAGAGCTCAACACCCAGCAATGTAAGAGACCACATTTACAAATATGACACCATGTAGTCAGTATATAAATGCACTGCTATCACAGAAAAATAAGCAAAAATGCAGACATGCTGCGAGTTATCCAGACAAACACATCTAGGGTACAATACAAACAGCATTTTCACAGGAAACTAAAGAATATTGGACAAAAATGCTAGTACTGTAGGTATGTGTCTTCAATAATATCTGAGTCACATAATCAGAAAGTTAAAACTAAAATGAATCATGTTTGGTTCATTTTTCAAATATTCACTAGTTTTTGCAACATCCCACCAAATATGCATTATTTCCATATTTGCAGCATTTCTTTTCTAAATATGAAGTATATGCAGTCAAAATGATGCACTTATTTTCTTCATTCACAGCGCGCTAAATACTCTTGGCCACCGTAGACTTGAGATAAAAGGATTTACATGCAAACCCTTTCTGCCTCCTGTCACAAAGGGCCTCTGTGGGTTATTGAATGGGACATTCTGTATCTTCAAAAATCATTTGTCAGCTCGAATTAGCCTATTTATGAACAAAGATTTAACCCTTTATAGGACACTCATTGAAATACCAAGAGTTATACCAACCAAGAATTATTGGGGGATATTATATGACTTTTTCAATTTATTTTATTTTATGTTGCAAATCAAGGTCAGTGAAGTTACCATATGGTTGTTAATGAAATTCTCACAGGCTTTCTGTCAGAATTTCAGTGTGTGCGGCTGACCTCCTCATTGCAGTACATGCACTGAGGAGGAGAATGTACTCATGTACACCTACACACACACACACACACACACACACACACACACACACACACACACACACACACACACACACACACACACACACAGGCTATACATTCAGGCAAACAAACAGAGGGAAAGATGAGTCCTCCAAAACTCCTTGTTGAAATGAAAACTGTTATCAGTTATCAGTGCACCACCCAACTGGAAGGCAAGTAACTTGAAAACCGTTTGAAACACGGCAATTTGCCGGTGTGACTCATTGCCGGCACCTACAGCGACAACACCTCTGATCCTGCAAGGGAAGAATAGGGTAGCACAACTTCTGTGTTTGTGTGTCACAAACCAACAAACTGGCATTCAGTGTTTATAGATAGAAAGTATATAATTATGGAAATAGAAAATAGGACAACAAAAAGTTTCATTTACTAACTGTTAATTGGTATAATTAAAAACATTTTTAACCACACACACTGTTTTATTGATGAGAGAAGTCATTGGAAGTTTCCATTGATAAATGATCTGCGCACTCCATAAAGTTAGAAAAACAGGTTTGCTGTGTGTTTAAAAAGATATCAAACGGCTGAGATAAAAACAAAGTCCCTACATTTTGATATCAGACAGGAAGCTGGGGTCCAGTTAATACAATTTAGATGACAACCTGATGGTATCTCAGGAAAATAGGGCACGCTTACTTGAGGTGTCAGGGTGAGGGAAATTATCATGATTAATGCAGGGTTATGACTAGGCAGCAGTGTAATCAGTCTCTCACTTGTTAATCATTATCTTTCCCTGATTAATTTTGGCTCAAGATTTGAAATAAGATATTATGCTTCAATGTGCTGACAAAGACCTTAAACAAGACTTTCCATCATGGATCCTGTTTAAAAAGCACTCCATTAGAAAATGAGAAGCTGTTATTCTATGAGGCAGAGAAGTGAAGCACTGGAGTTAGTGCAAAGTAAATTATACATTAATAATAGTAAGAACGCCAGATTTTGAACTAAAGAGAAGGACTAATAATTAACTCTTTTTGGCTCAAAGAATTACTCATTATTTCAAACATTATTTGATAGCCTACTCAACATATAAGTAATTGCATTACATTACTACATTACATTACTTATTAGGCCTACTCCTTCTGTTCCAATAGCTTCATTAAACATTAAACTCCTCCTCCTCACCCACACATCACATCTTCAGTATTTAACACGTGTTAAAACAGGGGAAAAAATCAATTGTAGATCCACAACCAGCAAACTCACAATTTGAAAGATAGTTGAGCCCCAGTGAAGTCCTCAAAATGAACCAGCCAGCAGTGACCAGCAAGCTAGCTAAGAAGACATGCAAGCAAGACAAGTTTGGCAAGTTACTGGAAATCATATTCCTTCTCTTTTAGTGGAGTCTAGCTTCCTGCTTATTTGGTGATGCAAAAGTAAAACTGCTTCCATATTTTAAAATATCAAGAGCACACAGCGGCAGGTACGATGGCCAGTAGCCTACAAATATTTCTTTTCTTTTTTATTTTTTTTATAAATATTTAAAATAATTCAATAAAACAAAATGATTGTGTGAAATAAATAAATATGAAAATCATTTTTCAGCAGTCACGTGAGGGCTTCCCTCTCATTTTAGCATTCATTCATAGCTAGCTGTCCTTCAGTGAAGACTGAACTAAAGTTGGATATTGAGCCATTTTTAAAACGTCTTTCCTCAGCTAAGACTTAAACAACAGTTGAACAAGAGCCGCCTGGACGACTGGGTGTATATGTGAAAATGATTGTGGACGGGACACAAAAAAGGCGTTTACTTCTACACTAGTTAAGACACATCATTTAATATGTGTATGTATTTACGACAATACTGTGACAGTCGTTGCTGATAGCTGAATAGTGTTAGCAGAGTTTAACTTTATGGTTGGCTGCCAGTATGCCTCAGTTGTGCAGGCTATAATCATGCGTGATGCGCTGTGTAGTTTGGGTTGACGGTAGTTAGTTTGGCTTTACGTGTGTGGGTGCCCGCGCACGTGAGAGCCCACACAGACTGCTGTGAGCACGTTCCTTTGTATACACTTTAACACGAAATTTGTTCATGGTGTACACTAAAACTTTTAAAAGGACACATGAAAAATGAAAGGCTAACAGTAGCTATACAAGTTGATATATTAACAGAGTTCAAGGTTGGCTGTCAATGTACTTTAGTGGCGCTCATGTGTGACGAGCTGTGTAGGCTTGGTATTGTTGTCTGCATATGTGTGTTACACAAAATAGTTATAATGCACAGCATTTGGTGTGGACAGAAAAGGAATAATTTCATTGTACAGGGCAATGAGTTTCCTTACTGTGCATATGACATGGTTTGCACATGAAAATTGTGTAAAATCTTCTTTAACCAAGTTTTTAAAAATAAAATGTGCATATAATCTATAGTTCATTATTATGTGGGCGTCAAAACAAATAAATAAAAACAGAAAAACTAATCATTACAAGCTCACAAAATCCCAGATTTGGCATCAAGAGTCAACAAATGAGTGAATATATAAGTGCATATAATGTTTTTATTTGATGTCTACCCCGACACTGTTATAATCACATTGAAGTGTGTAGTCTAATCCTCACATCCCACACCTTTGTTTTCAAATGACACAATTAGGCAGAGAAATTAATGAGTTCAACAGAGTTGAGTTCCTTCAAAGGCTCTGACAGAAAAATGTCACAAACTTCCTTCTGTTCAGCCTCAGTTAAATTTATTTGCACAGCTTTGTTGTGGTAATAGTGTCAGAAGGCTTTGCAAGTGCAAATTCACAAACATTATCTAGCCTACAATAATCAAAAATATTATCAGCAGCATTGTAAGAAAAAACAAAAATGGGAAGATCACAAATGATGAATACAGGCTGTGAGTACTGTTATCCCTGTCATATTATAGTGGTAGTGACTAATAGCCTTTTCCACAATTGTCAGGGAAATTTCATAGGGTGAACTATTGGGAACAACCATGTATCAGAAATAAAAACACTGATTTGTTGTTCTTAAAGGAATTGTTAGATATTTTGGGGTATGTGTTTATTTAGTCATTCAGTTATCATACAGAAAACTTTCTTGTAAAGCTACATTTTAATAATTTATCATCCATCAAAACTAAAAAGTGTCTAACTAAAAAGTTTTAACTGGGCAATTCATACAGTAGTTCATTGTAAAGGGGTGTATGTCTTCTTTTCGACTCAGATCCAAAAAGAGGGAAAAATCTAGCTCCTCATGGTAGACACTGGATAAAACCTGAGCTTTTACATGTAAAAGGATTCAGGTAGTAAAATACTGTATTAGAGCTTAGCTATATCCTAGAAGCTCAGTATTCACAAAATCCATTTTCTAGATAACAGCATAATGAAATTTCCCACTGCTTTATCTGTCACTTCTGCTAATCCAGACACTGATTTTCCTCAAATAAAGCTGTGTTTTTTATATGTAACTGAATGTCATAAACATATCCCTTGTCTCCTCTATCATTTCAACACACTACCTTCTCTATTATGGCTGCATGTATTCTTTATAATCCCCCCCATCTATCTATGCCCTATATGTTCTATTTCCAGACACAAGCCATGCTTATCTCTGCGTCTGCCAGTGTGCTTGAGAAAGAACAAGAGACAGTGTTGAGAGAAGAGAAAAACAAGAAAAGGACAACCTAAGTTCTAACATGGAAACATTTCAAGGTATTTATATCATTTATAATATATTTATATTTGTATAATGTTGTTGTTGAAAGAAATTAATGTTAGTTCACATTCAAACATTTACTTTTAATTGTAGTTTATGGGTATTATTCAACACCGAAACTTGGGAACCTCCATCAGTTATAAATACACCAAACAGCCTCATCACTTGTTACTATGGAAAAGAGAGCAGCCAAACTCTTGCTTAATCAAAATGCTCCATTGTTTTAATGAGGAACAGAGGAGACTGTGTGAGCTGCATAATACTAAAAAATGGGCAGACAGGAAAGACAAAAAGGTGACCATTGTGGAATTTCTGGCTATATTCAGTAAGATAAAGAAGTGACATTACATTCATCACTCAGAAGTTCAACTTTTTCTACCGCAAATCTTTTCTTAGAAAAAAAACTGGCTCGACGAGGTGGGTGTGAAATGTTGATGAGCATCACAGGCTTTAAATTTGAGTTGGACTTGGCATGAAAAGGCCTTTAGTCAGCTGCGTCAGTCACAGACTCAATGCGTACGAGTACCTCACTGATGTGTTTAATGTTCTTCTCATACAGACAGAGAATCGGGTGGTGTTTTAATTGAAACATTTTATCTTGTGCCTGTCCCTCAGATCTGGACAGATGTCTTGCTAATAAACTGGTACACTTCTGATTTTACATTGACTCTGATGGACAGAAATCGTTTCTTTCAAAGCAAAAAAAAAAAAAAAAAAATTGCTGTGTTGTGGATTACCCACTGTATGGTTTTATTGCCATTGAAACGTATCACCGTCCTTCCAGAAAGCAATTCTGTCCACTTCTATTTCCAAATGTCAAGATTTTTTTTTGTCAAGATTTCTTCTGGGAAAAAACAGTCTTTTGTTGCCCACACTTCTCAATCTCACTCCACATATCATTCAAATAGTATTTCTTTGCCTTCATATGCAAATGGCAGTGTACATTAACAAAACAAATGGTTTTTTGATGTCCATTTGTGTTTTAGCATGTTTGTTGATTCAATGATGTGTAACATAAACTTAAAGAAGTCCAGGCAAAGTTTGACTCGGGACTTTTTCAATCAAAAAATGACGGAGTTCACTGTAAACCTTGCACTTTGGCCAGGTTCTCCAGGCTAGTACAACACCATCCCAGTGACATTAGTCCCCTCCGAGTGTTTAAACTGTTGGACTGAACACTGAGCATGCTAACACGTTAACGTGCTAATCTTCCTCAACAAGAATCAATATCTGGAGTTACTTTACTTTGTTAGAAGTGGACAGTCACCACCACAGTCTCTACATTAGTTAGTTAAATAGGCATAAATGTGAAGTCACTCTCTCTCTCCCTCTGTCCTTTCTCTTCCTCTTTCTCTCTCTCTCTCTCTCTCTCTCTCTCTCTCTCTCTCTCTCTCTCTCTCTCTCTGTCTCATTCAACGCGGCACATTTTGAAGTTATTTAACATGATATGTTTGCAAAAATCGTCAGCCAGGGGTAGTATTTTACTTTTTGATTAAATTTTTGTAAGATTTCATTGTTTTTTGGAAATGTTTAAAAAGTGGACCAGTTGTGTTAAAGAGCACCAATGTTTCTGCTCAGAGCCACAGGATCAGCTGATTTTACATGTGCCTGAATATCTTTTAGGTTTAGACAATTTAATTTTAACTGTCCTATCAAAGAGAATTGTTGTTGGTCTATAGGTTAGTAGAGTAAATATTTATTGAGGAAAACACTGTAACTGTATTTTGTTCATTGATGGCATTTTGAAATAGAAAAAGAATTAATTAAAAATGAAACCTAGTTGTTTACAGGCATTTTATGTGGAAAAGTTACAAGTTACTGGTTCATTTGATGCATTGTTTAGTTGTTAATCGCTCACATTTCATTTTGACGCCAAGTGTATGTAAAAATGTTGAACTTGTGCATCTATGTGCACCTGCTAGATTGCGTGATAAAAAAATTGTGAAGCATTCATAAAAGATTGTCTAGATTGTCGAGGGCATTAAAACAGTTCGGCACCCACAAAATACTGAATCCACGTTTCATTCAGTGCAGGTGGTATCTAGGTAATAATCTCTCCCAAAGCAAGCAGAATCAAGTACCTGAACTTCTTCTTGCACCACTACTCTAAGGCAATGTGATGAGGCATTTAATTCATCTTAGTTTCTAAGGCTGCAAGATAAAGACAAAGCCCAATTACTGTAAAAAATGGAAAATTTAAACTAAGGTAAAAGTCATTCTTAAGGAGTTAATTGAAATTGTCACCCATGATTTGCAGATGCCAATCAGGACAATGAAGAATGTCTTTGTATGTTGTATGAATTAAACTACATTAATGAGGGAGCAAATTATTGGTTGCTTGTTACACAAGCTGCCTGTGATGTGGTCAAGCCAAGTTGGTCGCTTGATGTCAAAAGTGCATTTATCTTATATTATGTATTTGTTTTATTGTAGTTTGAATGTAGCAAATTTGTTGGTCATGAAAGACACAAAAAGCCTAATGTGTTTTATGTCACAGAAGTGAGTGAAAAGCAGGAAAAGTATGTCTTGCACATCTTGTATTCTATTCAAGTGTTCCAGTAAGTCATGACCATGGGACAGTGAGCCAGCATGCACTATACCAGGACACTGAAGCCAATGCAGCTGATTCAGACATTAATATTATAATATTTTACACTTGTGTTTTTTATACTATGATATGTAAAATACTTTCCATAAAAAAGGCACATATAATTTTGTGTTATCTTGGTATAAAAGATTATCCACAGGAATGAGGCTCATTGCTTGTCTTGGGAAACTGTACCTCAATTGTTTGCAAAGAGGCTCACCGCTGCTGGTTGTTAGTTCAGATTTGTCGTTTGTGGTCACCAAGGTCAACAGAGGATTGTAGAGCCTGTAGGGGCATCAGCAGTAACCATGAACAACAGTTACCACCAGAGGCAAGGAGGCAGGAAGAGTCAAGGACCACAAAGGGCACAGATCGCAGCCCAGCAGCAGCCATGATCTAGGAAAAAAAGGTGAGCAAAGCAACCCTTGATTCAGCAGACAAACTCATACACAAACAAACATGTACCAGCATGAAGGATAGTTCTAGCTTTCCAACTAGATTAAGCAATCTGCCTTTCCATTGGAGGGAGCCCGAATTGGTCAGGTTGTAAGCATACATCTCAAAACATATGGATAATCAATTTGACTAATCCTGGTATGGAGACTTCTACAAAAACATCTTAACAAAACAATGAGACATTGTTCTGCAGTATTCAGTTTTCATTTTGACTGTAGAATAAATAAGTAGATATCATCATGGGTTGCAGTGGTGCTCAGCAGTATGTCGATGAGATCTGCTAAATAGCTTGCAAACCCATTTAATATACTGTATGTGCTGTCATTGTGGGGTATTTTAGGAGGCATTTGTGGGTTTGTAGCTATTTAAAAGCAGGAATGAATCCAGCAAGAATTTCTAAGAAATGTATTCATCTTTATTTTTGGTATTTATGTTTATAGACATATAGTGAAAACAAACAGGAAACATAGGTAGAGAGATGGAAATGACATGCAACAAGGCTACCAGAACACATCTTGTTCCACTGACACAAAGGCATGTTTTGTTCAGATCATTCTCAGTATTTAGAATAGTATACTTTATCCAATGTGGTGTCCTCATAACCTATAGCCTACAACTAAATGATTTTAGGCTGGAAAGAATATAAAGACATAATGTCATACTCAGAAGGGGAACAAGAGATTAAAGTTGCAATGACTCTGATCCACAGGGATCCTTTAACAAAGCTTCAGAAGAAGAAATCTAAACGGAAGGAATAAAAAGCAAAATTATTACAAAATTCAAAGCTGCCCATGAGACATTTCAGATCTGCAAATATTAGTACTTTTTGTAACACACATAATTGAAGCATATCACTGTGTTTGTGAAGCAACTCTGACGAGCTTTGAGAAGAGAGATATATTCAGAAATTAGGCTATGTAGGCTAGAGGCAATCTTTTAAATCCCACGCACATTGATGTTATCACCAAATGACAGTGTTTCCTATGCATATTTTTTTGTGAGCTCAACTATCGTGGGCTATTAAAAAGTCTGTATTCTTCAAAGTCTGCTTCAGGCAACATCGAAGTTCAGCACATAAATATTTCAATTGTTTGAATGTGGGGTACTCCAGTGGAGTAGTATTTAGTGCCATCATGTTGAGTCATTCGCCCACTGCAAGGCTTAGATTTTGAGTTATCAGGGCTGACATTGTGTTGTGTGCTCTCTGCAT
>JANJYP010215343.1:0-12876 GCA_024605115.1 Rastrelliger brachysoma
CCACATGTTTAAAAGCTGGACATACTCATTATTTAATCATTATAAAAGTTCCAAAAACCAGTCTGTAGAAAGATTTGCAAAATTTTGATTTCAGTACTGTTGAAGGCGTTTTGTAAGCAGCTAACTGTATTACACAATTTCATTTTAGCAATGAAAAGATTTAAGATAGGACAGAATGAATCATCATGTTACTATTCTTGATTCAGAACCAGTTTTCTGCATTATATTGAGGTGTGCAGGTCAACAACATGGAGGACTTNCTAATGAATCATCATGTTACTATTCTTGATTCCACTATTCTTGCATTATATTGAGGTGTGCAGGTCAACAACATGGAGGACTTAGGTTTGCATGGGGGAGCCACCTCACTGACAGTTTCCCTTTGTCCCCTTCACCCTTCCCTTCCCTGCCATCCTCCTCTTCCCTGCCGTCCAGAAGTGTTTGTTGATTCTTATCAACACGTCACGTCTGAGCAAATTGTGCCACAACTGTAGCCAAATTGCTTTTCTATTTTGTCATGTCTGTTCTTTTTCAGCAGCAAACTCATCTTAATATGAGAGGTTGAAATGTGTTGATCAGTATTTGTGCTGTCGGCCAACGTCCGCTTAGAGAGTGTTTGTCAGGTTTGGGATGCTTCATTTGATCCCTGTCTGTTTTCTACCCCCAGATTCCAATAATATCTGCAGATCATCTGAGTAGTCACAAGTACTTGACTCAAATGTAGTTCCTCTCAAGAACAGTGAGTTCCTATTTCAATCCTCACATTCTCTCTATTCATTGCAGAGTTTAATTTGTATGAATCATATTATCTTTAATTTTTGTGTTCCACAAAGTACAACTTGTGATCATTGTTTTGTGTTTCTTTGTGCGTGAAAACCACCATGTTTTCCAGATCAAATGAATGTGTGCTGGCACCGTCCAAGCCAAAAGAGTTCAGCCTTTATGTACATAACCTTCAGAATGTCAAGCAATGGGATGAGGAGGGTCTGCCATCTCTTAGCCGGTCCACGGCAATGGTCTCATCACACATGTAAACATCAAGGGTGCAACACATGATCTGTGCCATCTTCCCACATATCAACGTCAAGAAGAATTTGTTCTCAAATTCAACGTCCAGCCGAGAGAAGAGTATATCTTGGTGCTGGGGTCAGTGTGTCTCTCCCTCTGCAGGGAGTGTTCACACTACATCTCTGTACCTGACAAAATCATAGCACTCAATTTGCTCTAATTATTATTATCACTGCACGCACAGAAGGTCAAGACCGTGGTTGCATAAAGCAACATACCGTGCTGGTACGTTAGACCAAGATTTTTCTTTCCTTTTTTTTATTTGTTCTGTTTTATTTTTTTAATCAATAGCCATATTTCATAGTTTACAAGTGAAATGCAAACATGCACCTTGAATTTGAATTGAAATAAAGGCACAATAATTTTAACAGGAATTTTATTCGCCAAAATAATTAGGCATGTACAGTATTGTGTTTTTACGGCTACTAGTAAAACTAGATGTTGAAATGAGGGTCTTGGACATATGAATGTTCTGGGTAAACCAACATACCTGTGTACCTTGAAAGCACAGCCAGGCTAGCTTTTCTCACCTTGTCATGTGCCATCAAGGCCATACAGCTAAAACCAGAGTGTTATCTCAGCAGTGTTATTTGTTTACCGAAGGTAAAAGTTTTGTATGGCTCTTTTTTTGTATTGTTTTGTTTTTAGAATCTCCATGGTGAGTGTTTTGTTTTGTTTTTTTAACTTTTTTTCATTTAATTAATCAGTTTAGTAATGGGTTTCTCGCCAAATGTTTTTGGATGTTTTCCTTTTTTCTTTTGAAATCAAAAATGGAGGGTTTTTTCTAAAGTTTGTCATACCTCTTTTCATAGACTAGAATAAGTGTTGTTTTGTATGTTGGGATTAAATTGTTGCTATAGTCCATCGACTCTAAAGCCTGGTGAAGAAGAGGGTGTAGCTTCAACTGACATTGTGTTACCTTGTTTGCCCTCTTTTAAAGAGGAGTGACTATAAAACTGTGTTTGTAAGAAGCACTGTTGAGCCATGTGTTGATGAGGATTCAAAACAACAGACCCAAAGGTCTATTAGGTCATTTAAACCACATGTGCACTTGAATGATTGTTTGTCTGGTCACCCTGTTGTAATTTCATAACCCATAACCAAGAGAACTTTCACTTTTGAAGAAATACATAATAGGATTCATTTGTATTTCCAAGCAAAACACAAAATGTTCTCGTTCACTCACAGATCTGACAAACCAAAGCACAGTTTTTCTCTCAATCGCTAAGGGTTACAAATACATCTCTCACTTAAACAAGTAAGGAAACATGTTTATCTTCTTTCATTTGTGTCAGTTTATGATCACATCCCTTTTCTGTTTTCACAAAGGTGTGTAGTGTGTCTTTACCGATTGTAATGTACCTAACAAAGCCTTAGATTACAATTAATGGGTCCCAGACCAATCAAATGTACTTTCAATCACCATGCAGGTAAAGAACACCAATGATGTTTTATAGTCCTCTCACATGCCGCTTATTATCTTTTTTTGTTCTTTCTCTCTATGTAAAAGTAACAATTACTCTCTTAAATTTCATTGAACTTATGTGTTATGTACTACTTAAGGATTTGAATCTATTTGAGATATGTAGTTGTAGATTTTTCTTTTTTTGCCTTACTATATATTACTTGACAACAATGATATAGCCGTTGTAGATTTTGAGGTAGTATGACATTCATAACTTTTTCAAACCATATAAATGATAATGTGTTGAGTCAGTTTTAAATATTCACTTCATTCATATAGCTGGATGTCTTCTTCAGTTGATGTTATATTATCAGTTCATTTTGTTGATGAAAAGACTTTTTTGATACAAGGAATGAGATCAATTAATTTGCTGTGACCGCAGCATCTCAGTAGACAAAAAACTAATGTTTTAACCAACTTAAATTTTACTTTTAACAAGTCAAGATCATGTTTGAAAATATATTGTATCGAAATATAGATTGTCCATGTTTTAGAGTAAAAAATTGTTTTCTACTGTATCCATTTCAAAAAGATATGTACTTTTGTTTGAGTATTTCTTAAGTTTGCCCTGAATGTCAGGCCAAAACGAGCAGTGAGATTGACGGGTGTTTGGATGTTTGGTGAATAGTGAGATTAGGAGTGAGAAAGCAAAGACTTTTCCAGAATGGTGAAGTCAGAAATGCTGCAGATGATGAGTTCTAACCTAAGGGACGAAGGTTGACTTTTTGCACTTCTGTATATAGTCAAATGAACAGAGAAAAAAATGTGTATCATATTGAGATATTATTTTGAATAAAAAAAGATCTATAATTATAAGGAATTTTGTTAGATTAATTTAAATTCTTAAATTAGAAGACCAGCTAAAAAATTGCTTGCAAAGAAGGGCACTAGTTTCTTGGCCAATGCATTCAGAGAAAGCTATGCGCTGTTTGTCTTATTTTATCAGTGGCTAGTATTGCCAGGGAATGTTGTAGGGGAACAGGTACCCCCATGTCATGCTAACTTCACCCCTCAAATGATGCCCATATATCATTTGTTGGGCTTGGTCATGCAGTATTGCTGCTCCCATGGTACAGTTGATACTATCAAAATTTGTATTCTATTATAGTTTGATTTGACTGCATGTAAAAGTACAAACATGTAAACAAAAGAAAACCGCATAGATATGTAAGGAAAGATAACACACAGATTACAGAATACACAATAATATGTTTTTTTCAAATTATACAGTACATACAGTAGATAACATCCACAGTGGGGAGAAGTAATACTTCAAAAACAAGTCATCTTATGTTTGTGTGATCAGATATTTTCTAAGCAAACATGTTATTTAAAGAATGATAAAATATTAGCACTCATCCACCCCGGACACTTTCTCATAGCCATATATTTACAGTCAACACTGACTCACGGGAAGTTGTTCCTGCTCTCATAGCTGTGCACTCAGCAGGTGAAGGCTCACCACACCAAATGCACATTTGGCAAATTAGTCTTTGAAATGAATGTAACAGACGTCGGTCAACATCAACATGTGTCTGACTCGAGGCTGCTGTATAGTCGCTATAGAACCAAAGCACCATTTTCTCCAAACCAGATGTTCAGTCTCTTGGCTGAAACCAAGGTTTATCTTCCCTGCTGGGGGCATGTGTATGCTTTGAATGCTTTTTACTTGTAAGTGCAACCACCAATTACGTATTTGCTAACAATTGCCACACAATAATGTACTATTCTGTCTTCAGATTTGTTTATGCACATTTTATTGTTGCCATAATTGACTCTTGCTGTATGGATGAAAAAAATCTGAATAAAACAATATTTGATTTGCTCATGCAACACTTCTGTGCTCACTGCCTCTCAATCTGGTTTTATTTCATTTTCATACGGTGGAGACAATGTAAGGTAGTAGTGTACTAAATATTTACATTTTCTGTGTATGGATTCATATTTTAGTGATGACCAAAAGATATGATGAGAAAAAACTAAACCTGTTACAAATATAGAATGTGGTCAGAGAAAAGTACCCAACCAAACTATGTCATATCATACTCGCAACTGTAGGAAGTAAATAATGATAAATACAGTGGAGAGTTTCTTACTGTAAATGTTACAGCCAACAACTGAAAAGTTTTCTCCTTTTAAAAACAGCTATAAATTTTGCAAACTGTATATATGAATATGTCTTCAATATTGATGTTCCACTAATGTGATCGGCTCAGTTTTACTTAAATACATAAATAATCAGATTAATAGCAGGATTTCAAATGTTCTCTGTTATAATCAGAAGGTTTGCTTCCAGACTCAGCTCACCCAGGGAGAGAGACACTAGAATGAAAATTGACCATAGAGTGAGATAAAAGTGAAATTAAACAGTTGAACAGCAAATATAAACATTTCACCTAACTTCCTTTTATGAAGTGGTATTAAGTTCTTCAGAAGTGTGGGGACTGAGATTCACTGTTAGCTTGTTTGGCTTCATAAGAATTAGATTTCCCCAGCTGACGTCTGTTCCCCTCTCAGGCTTAATCACACTGAAATCCCTGAAAACAACATGGAACACTTATATGAGTAAACATTATTGTCTGGAAATCACCTATTATGTCCCAAGTTTTAGCACTAAACAACTTTACAGCAACCATAGCTACAGCTTAGCTAAAATAGCTAATACAAACACTCTGTTTTGATATTCAGCAGACAATATATCTGAACCATATTGACTAATGTGGTCAAATCAAATGAAGATCAAATTTAATTATTATGTAGTTTACATGGCAGACTATTATTAATTGTTAAATACAAGCATTGTAGGTGTAGGTACAGATCAGGATGATGGGCCGTTCACATTCACTGGTATAGTTCATGAGAACACATTCATCCAAATATCTTTAAACTAGACCTGCAAGCAATTGTGAAAATAATAATAATGAATATCATTTATAATAATTTGAATAAATACTAAATAATGAAAATAAAGATAAACTACCTGAAAATGCTCTCTAGTGCCTGTCATGTGCTCACTGGGATTCAGCAATTTAGCAAACATTAAATGCTGTTAGTAATTGGGTAATTGGATGCACACATGTTACTGATCTTTGAATTTGATTATATGATGTTGATTGTTGCATGTGGTTTCTGTCCCTCCATTACTGGGATAGCAGGGACAAATACTGTAAAAAAAGTATGTATTAGTTGATTGTGTTTAGTATTAATAATAATTTAGTATTAATAATCTGAATCTGCAAAGTAGCTTAGACTGTCAAATAAATGGACTTCAGTAAAAATTACATTATTTCTCAAAATGTATTATTCAAATCAAAATTATTATTATTATTGATTATTAACCCATGTGGGTAGGATAAGTAAGCTGACCTATGTAAATGAATGAATGGCCTCATTAGCATACATGCTTATGTACAGTATAATCATGATTACAGGACAGTGGGCATCCTCTTGCTGAGATCAGTGGCTGTGAATATGTGCCTCTAAATCAGAAACACGTTCACTGCCATGTAACGAGGAATTATTTTTCTTGGCGGTTTAGTGCAAAACAAAATATACCCAAAATCAAAATACACACAAAATTATGTGAAAAAACAACATCAAAAAATATACTGTATACTAAAGGGACACTTTATTAGGAATACCTGTGCAATCTAATGTGATCTAATAAAACAGCTCTGCATTGTCAGAAAGGTGATAATACAACCTGTTTATTATTGAGGCTGTAATGTCCAGTGGTGGAGAAAGTGTACTGTAGTGATAGGTTTTCATAATAGTGTTCCTCCCTCAAGTGTGTTAAAGGAGCGGCCAATATTAGAAACACTGTTGAATATAATGCCGTCCAGTACACCACCACCCACTACAACCACAGTCTAACCTTTCAAACACTGTCAACAAAACTGAAAATGCTTAAGCTTCTTGTAAGTATAATTAATGGTAGAGCAGCTGGATTGCATTAGATTGCACAGGTGTTCATGACAGATTGGCTGGTGAGTGTTTATTCGAGTGAAAGGTGCTGTTTGAAATGGGAGAGAAATGAAATGTAGAAAACATGGGGCAGAACTATGCAAATGTTCACAATGCACATCTGAGGAGGGCAGAGGTCACGCTGCCTGCGCCACAGACATGCACACGCTTTCAGTTATATCTGTCTGCTCATCTGACTGCCTCTCTGTGCCTTTCTCGTGGAGGGGGTTTCGGGTGACGGCTCCTTTAAGAAAACGGAACTGAGCCTCTGCTTTTGACGCGCTGAGGATGTGGGCAGGAAACGCCATGCAAGAGAGGAGAAGCGATCACGCTTCTCAGTACCGTTGCACAATACAGTGCAATCAAAATGTACTTTAATGTGCGACGTTGAATGTCCAGGAGCTGTGCTTCTCCTCGGATCTGCATTCCGCGGTCGTGTGACAGCGGGATTTGGAGGCTTTTTGCCGGTGTGGGGTTCGACTGCGATCCGAGCGAGAGCGCAGCCCTCCCAGCCAGCTCGGGTTTGAAAACATTGGGGCTGGTCAGCGGGTGGGAGAGAGGAGGCTTCGTCGCGGAAAAAGGAGGTGTCTGCTTTTTTTTTTAACCCCCTAGCCATGAGGGAGTACAAAGTGGTTGTTTTGGGATCGGGTGGAGTCGGCAAATCCGCACTGACGGTCCAGTTCGTGACGGGCTCCTTCATCGAGAAGTACGACCCCACGATAGAAGATTTCTACAGGAAGGAGATCGAAGTGGACTCGTCCCCGTCGGTGCTGGAGATCCTGGACACGGCGGGGACCGAGCAGTTTGCCTCCATGCGAGACTTGTATATCAAGAACGGGCAGGGCTTCATCCTGGTTTACAGCTTGGTCAACCAGCAGAGCTTCCAAGACATCAAGCCCATGAGAGACCAGATCATCCGGGTGAAGAGATATGAGAGGGTGCCCATGATCCTGGTGGGGAACAAGGTGGACCTGGAGGGGGAAAGAGAGGTGTCTTCCGGGGAAGGCAAGGCGCTGGCGCAGGACTGGAACTGCCCCTTTATGGAAACTTCAGCCAAAAATAAAGGATCAGTCGACGAACTGTTTGCAGAAATAGTCAGACAGATGAACTATTCAACTGTCCCCAGTGGTGGAGACCAATGCTGTTCATGTGTCCTGCTCTAAAAGACCACACAAACCAGTCATGAATCTGGGCAGGGCTCCTGACATGTCTCCATTTTTTTTCCTTTGCAAAAGTATTTTCTTTCTCTCTCTCTCTCTCTCTCTCTCTCTCTCTCTCTCTCTCTCTNCTCTCTCTCTCTCTCTCTCTCTCTCTCTCTCTCTCCTCACACTGTTGTCTTATTGTTGCACACAAACAAAAATCAACGACAACAATCGTTTATGTATAATAGTTTTGAAAAGTGTTTACATGACAAAGTACTTGAATGTTTTGGGATTTTTTTTTTATAGCTTTGTATATGACACTTCTCTGGAAATGTGCCTCATTGGGAATGTCTTATTGTAAAAAAACCTAAGAGACACGTGTTTTCTTGTTTATTTCTCTATTGCGCTCATGGAAAAGTAATGTTTTATTTGTTGAGTTGTACTGTTACATCCTCTGGGCTTGGTGTTAATGATGGTGTAGGTGGGGGTTGTTGCTGTTAAATCAGGCAGAGCTGGGATTGGATACTTTTTGTTTGTTGTTGGGGTTTTTTTTTGGCTGATATGAAAGAACAGGAGGCCTGAAAAAGAACTTATCAGTCACCACTCAAGCCTTGCACAGGTTACTTCAATCCCCAATTCCTGCTGTTTTTGTTTTGTTTTGTTTCCCCTCTCTTTTCATTGTGTGGTGAAAGTGGATTTATAATGGAACTTGCACTTAGCTGATGGTGTCCCTCCTCAGTGTGCACAAACAAGGACCTTAGTGCATTGCTGTCGCTGCATGGGGAACACTATGACCCCATGTCAAGTGCCTTCCTAAGAAAACTCCTGTGACTGTGCCAACTGATGAGCCCTACTTCCTCTGCAGTGCGTTTCGATGGCAATCAGAACTTTTTAAGCAGTTACTCAGTGTACATTCTAGTTTAATTTGGTGTCAGTGTGAAAAGAGCCTACCTATTTTACTGTCAGGAAGCTCAGCTTGTAACCAACCCGCTATTGCTGTCGGGGTACAAAATGGAGCCGTTTCTCGAGGTACTACAGTCCACTAAGAACAACAGAATAACCCTTTGTTGAATGGCAAGCCATGTCTATCTGTATTATTATCTAGGGTTTTTTTTTTTCTAAAAATGTGACATTTTTTGACTTACCGTAATTGTAATTCTCCTGTTGGACAAAATGTTCTGCCATCCACCTGTCAGTTTGAAAGAGTTGTAATACAAAAACGTTTTATGTAATGCTGTGTGCAATGCTTGTCTCTCTGAAAGCTTATATTTTACATGAAGGGTGATTTGAAATTGATCAATGCCACAGGAAACATCTCAAATGCAGAAAAAGTAAATGAGAAAAAAACTGATAATTTCAACAGTTAAATTAGTTTATGACTTAAAAACTATTATTTTCTGGTTAAAGCTTCTCAGATGTGAAGAGTTGTTGCTTTTCTTTGTTTTATATCATCATAAATAGAATATCTTTGGGTTTTGGACTTGTCGGGGTCCACACATTTCAGTTCGCCCACTCCACTGAGTTCACTGATTCTAGAAATGGTGTTTAATCAGTTGACAGCTCTGTCAGATATCAGGCAGGTTTTGGACTTCTGTTGGGGCGAATGATAGCCCTTAAGATTTTATTCTTTCACTCCGCCTGGCACGAGTTACCACACTTGGCATTTATTTACTAAAATAAAGAGTGATTATCATATCAGGATGGTTAGTCTTTAGTTGTTACCACCTAGTTTGTATTATTAGGCAAGTGATCATGGTGAATAACGTCTCAGTCCAGTTGTTTGGGTAGTGGGTTGGGTTTCCAGTAAGAGTGTTTAGCTGGGTAAAGCTGTTTTCCTCTTCCTACCGCATGTTTTCTCGGCCATGGAGCGGAGGACAGAGAGGGCTTTTTGTGTTTGCAGCCAAGTTCAATCAGCCATACATACTGTAGACTGGCATTTGGTAAGCCGCTCCTCAAACTGGCCAATGAGCCTGCTGCCTCAAGTGTCCCTCTAACCACAAAGATCCAAGGTCAGATTACCAAATCCAATCTTGGGACATGCTCACGCTGTTCAGCTTCTATGTAGAGAAAGGGTTGCTTCACTGACTTCAGCAATGACTGCTTTAGTTTCATAATGACTGTCTGTTGTGGCTGCAACTGTCAGTACATAGGTTATGAAGGCTAAAAATCCTAAACACTTTGCACTGATTCATAGGACACAACTCTTTGTCACTGGAGAACAGCTATTGGCAACATTATTATTGCTCAATTTTTATTCTTAAGTGAATTCAACTTGTTAAAGCTAAATTTATACAGATTGACCAGTTGGAAAAAAAGTAACAAAATCTCACAGTACAAAATCATGCATTTGTTAATGCAGATTAGTGTTCTCAACTTTTTTGGCTTGTGACCATTTCCAACACATTTACGATGTCTACCAGTTGTCAGCAGTTCATACAAAGAGTCACCAAAAGTTTATTTTACCAAAATCAAAAATTTGAGAAAAAATATCAAGGAACACAAACGTGTAGCATCATTCATATCACAACTCCTCAGATTTTTCATGCAACCCTATAGAGACTTCACAGGGGCTCAATCTCTAGCTGGACTAAACTACTTAGTATAACTGTATAGAAAGAAGTTAAAACTAAATCCTCCCTGAGCAGCTACAGCTTGAAAATTATACTTAAACAATCATGTAAGCTTTAAAGTAAAACGATTATAACACTACATGTACACAGTACATTTTACTTTTACTTATTCAAAATGCAGGACTTTTAATATAAACACAATTTTCAGGCTATTGCAATACCAAACCCTCACTTATTCATCTTGGATTTCAGAAATATATGATGTGTATGATGTGCAATGCAAAAATCTAAGCAGGTTAAATGTTGCAGTAGATAAACTGAATAGAAACATTGCTATTCAGCTAATCTACTTCAACTTTTAACCTACTTAGTCTAAGTGAGTGTTTTAATAGCATGCAAATCTACCACAGCTCAATAATACGTTGAGCTTTTTAAAGTGTATGTAGGAAAGGAAGGGTGGATGATAGGGCACTTCCTGTGTTGCAGTAACCTCAGCTCAGATCTATCATGTGTTGAAACAGACATTTAGTTCCTCTTAACCATGTAGAAATGAATAGTTTACATTGTCGATGCCAGTCCTTTCTCAGCTGTCCATGACACAAGACATGACCTCACTCCTGCAATGGTGTAAGAAATACGTCTTTTTATTCCTTTAAACCAGGGGTGAAGTTCATAGGCTTTCAACAATCAACAATGATTTAAAATCAAAGTGAAGGGGAATAGTGGGAAAAGCTCAAACACATTTCATTTGTCATGCTGTTCATGCAGTGGCTCCATGTGATTAGATTTGAGCTGCATTCATATGACACTAACTTAGTGGCCACAGCTGCTTCTGTGAGCTGTTTGGACATACAGCCTGAGGAAGGAATAGTAATGTTCATCTGTTTTGGCTTGAAACACTGCCACCCTCCAACCAATGCAGACACCTCTTACAAAACCACCTTTATAAACCTCTCTTTTGAATCTTTGATGTGTTTTTATTAGTATGTTAGTGTTTAACCACCAAACCATTTGAAATCAAAAACCAGTATGACAGCTGACAAACCCTCAGTCTGACCTCAGCTATGAAAATGTACTTACTATGTGAAAAAATATAGAAGTAATAAAATGCTTCCTGTTTTTTATGTCTGTAAAGGCTGATTAGGATTTTGTCTCCACATCTGCAGAGAAGGAAGGATGCAGCCTGATATGAACAAAGTTTCATGAAAGTTTAGATGTTGTGCTGCTGATAAGGTAAAGAGGAAATATGTAACACTGACAGCAAGTGTTTAAAATGGGTACTGCAGTCCAAATTTAAAATATTAGACAGTTGGTTATCCTAGAAATCTAGATGCACCCTAGCGGCAGCAAATATATTTGCTCAGCCAGTACGTCTAGCAACGAGCCATCAGAACATTTTGAGTCTCAAACACCATCAGTGTTCACCAATCACAACGCTCAGACAGTCGTTGACTCGTTGGGCTTGATACGATAGCACTGTGATTCATGATCAAGTTTCGGTGAAATGAATGAGTTTCACGGCATATAATGTTTTATTTAGATGCTGTGCTGCTGTGGCCCTTAATACTCCCGTTATAAGAGAGTTTGTAGATATAAGCCGATCTCAGGTGGATTAAATAGCGTCCGATGGACTCCAAATTACACCAAACTTTCTTGCGTGAAATCTGCATTTAACCCTAGAAATAAGGTTCAGATTGCAAAAAACAGGAATTCCCCTTTAATGTCCTAAAGGAAAATCATGTTTATTTCTTATAATGTTTTTAGGGGTTTTGAATGATGCTAAATTCAAATCTTGAATTTGATTTGGGGACATTTGAGGCATCATGTGACATTTTCAAATGTCCTATGATCTCTCAAAATAGAGAAATCCAGTATGGACAGGTCAAAAATCTAATTAATCTCTTATCTTTCTGACTGTACAAGGTAAATATCAGGATGTAATGTGCTTTCATAGGTTTTCACATAATGGGTAATTCAATACCATGCTCAGATTTAACATCAAGACCACAGAAAATGCTTAAAATTAAACTATTGACACTAGATGTTTCAATTTTAATGTATTTATATACAGTAGTCCTTCAAAAAACAAAAAACATAAACACCATTATCAGAAACAAAATAATAAACTGAACCCTTTGACTGAAGATTGCCGACCTAAACTAACCTATTTCCATTTTTGGGACCATGCTTCTTTCCATTTACAGACGGATTAAAAAATGGCCAATGAATGTGGAGTGATTATTTACATTATCCTAAATCCAGGTGTTTGCCTAGAGTCTTATGCACACCTGGTCTCCCACTTCAAGTTAGCATGTCTAAAGATACATTTTGTAAAATGATGACTCTCTTGAACTGTACTGAATGCATAGACACTACTTTCCCAAAAGATATTGTCTAATTTTTAATTTTTATGACAGTGATAAGCTCTGCAATCACATCACCACTCAAACATACATAAGTACTTCAGTTTGTCTCCAAATAAAACTTTTCTTAAAGTCAGTGCAAAGCTGTTCCTGTAGCAGTGTTTTTCTTTCATGGGTGCTGTTTTGTCCAGAAACTAAACAAGTAAAATATTATATTACATTTTGATGCACGTATCCATGTGTATTAGTAATATTAATGTCATCAATTGAAGTTTAAAAAAACAAATTAAAGTGTTAAACCCTGT
>JANJYP010215426.1:0-10852 GCA_024605115.1 Rastrelliger brachysoma
GTGTGTATCTGTATCACTGGTTTACCCCTTCCCCCTCTCTGTATCTGCACTACCTGAATCAGTGCTTTGGTCTACATGACTCCAACTGAGTGGGGTGGGGGTGGGTGAGGGTGGAGCACGGTCCAGGGAAAGGGTTAATGACACATGTCTGGGCTAATGGCTCCCAGTGGAGCTATCTGCTGATTCAGCCCCATTACTTCACAAGCATTAAATATGTCTGCCCTGACCACTCTCTGCTCCCCCCAGCCCTAATGCAAATCACCAACATGCTAATCAGAAGGGGGGCATGAGATTTCCAGGTTTTCTATGCTTTTCTAGCCCTTCATCTGTGGCACTCCTGTCATACTGAAGTAAGCATCCAGGGAAAACATTTAACTGTCATTAGTGTTAATGGGTCAACCTGTGTATGTGACCCTGTTAAAATCTCCAATAATGTTGGAATTTGGCATGAAAAGATTCATATAATGTATATGTATTGTAGCACATTTAAAAGTACTACATTAAGTACATACTCCATCTATTGACTACAATTTATCATGCATAAGTTGTAAAGTTAACAATACCCAGACACCCACAACTTAAATTTCAAGTGTAAAAACAACATTGTCATCCACTTTTAATGAAATGGAAACATAGTAGCAACTCAGCATTTATCTTTGACCAACAATGTGGTACAAATGGTCAAAACTGGGTTGAAAATGAACAGATTCCATGAATACTAGTCAGTGACTTTCTTCAACAAATGAAAGAAAATGCCTGTGAGTGACTGCTCTTTGTCTCTAAATAGGACAACTGACAATTAAAGCTGCGCATATCTGGTAAAATGTAAAATTTACTTTAAACAAAGTCTTTAAATCTTTTCCCAATGCTCTTCAGCCTTACTTTTGGCCATCTATATGTGACTGTGATCCACCACTGTTTAGTCACACAGCAGTTTTTAACATTAAATGAAAATTCTGCTCCAACTTTTAGAGGTACTGGTTTATCTCAGTGTAGTATGACTAATATTGCCAAAAAAGCCCTGGACTGTTGTTTCAAGCTTATTATATTGTCTACAATTTGTCCAATGGTGAAAGAGGAACTATATTACTTGTTAGTTTAGCACTGTGCTAATAGGCTAGTGGGAGCTAGTGAGAGCCAACCTAGTCCAGGGTTAACAGTCTTACATAAATCAGAACAGCTGGCAGACTCCCTGCAAAGCCAGCTGGCTTCAGTTTGCCTGTGTGTCTGTGTGCAGGACAGAACCTGGCAGCGCAGGTTCAGTGTGTAAATCCCTGCACATAATAAACACAACACACATGGCTGAGTGTAATGGACACTAGACATATACAGGTATCTAGCTGTAAACAGACAGAAAATGCTGACACAAATGTAATCTTCAAGACACAACCCGTTTCCAAACCAATTCTGAGGGGAAGGGAACAAGAGTCAAACTAAAAACAAAGCCATTTGTTTTGGGGAAAGGAGGAGTTTTGGATGAGGGTTCATCAATCTCTCAGCAGATTAGGAGGCCTTGTAAATGTCAGCTTGCAGTGACCCCTCCATGGGGGATGGGGTTGACTGTTAGGATAAGGACAGGCTGGGCTGATGTCCAGAACTGGTCAGACCTATGTGTGGGAAATCCTCTAGCTGGGAATTGGCCTCCAGTATGGGCTGGGGCAATCCAAAATGCCACACCTTTTCCAGAACTGACACTGTTACAATACTACCTGAAAAAAAACTTATGAATTACCATTTTACTAAACTGCCACTTATCTAGGTCCTGTAGTGTCAATTCACTCTGTATTTTATATCCTATACCATCAAAGTGACTGTGTTTCTAGTAATTAATATGTTATGGCATTACCTGGAGAAAACTTCTTTTTCACAGAAGACTGATGAGACATGCTGTCAAGATGCTCTGTGCCTTGTAATAAAGCTTAACCACTGTATTAAACTACACACTATCAAACAGAGTGAGGATTTGGGATCATAAATGAGCCTCTTTCAAGTGTGCCATGGCACCGCATAGTCTAAGCTTACATGATCACACTAACATTAATACAAACAGTTACACACACACACACACACACACACACACACACACACACACACACACACACACACACACACACACACACACACACACACACCAATCACTTATCACCTCAGAAGTGCTGCTGTATAACCTCAAGGCTGCAATCTAAATGAAACTATACACAGGAAATATTATTGTTACCTGAGGTTTAACTTTTAACCTTTGATGCACTACCTCAGGTAAGCCAACAGAGAAAATGGACAAAAGTAGTCCCTCAGGGAATGTGTGACTTTGTGATTGCAAGAATTATACCAAATCCAACTAATCCCTCATTTTAGTGCTTGTCATTTTTCATAATTCACATTAAATTTACAAGAATGAAACCAACTTAAAGAATGCTTGAATATATTTTTATTTTTTTCTGCATATGTGGGACTTTACTCCCTCAAATGTTGCCTACTTAGTCTCTCAGTTTTGGTTTTAATATATAATGCATAATGCATAGAGCTTATAAGCTTGAAACACAATGTAATTTCTCTGCCATGTTGTCAAGTTATGACTTGTTACTTAATACCATGTAAATTTCCAAGTGTTAAAAGTACTCAATATACACTAAGTGAACTTGCAATAATTATAGACTCTGCATGCATTACCTCTCTGCACGCTGCACAATAAACCAATAAATCATTTGCATTCTCTGCCTCTGCAACAGCACACAACAAGTAAAGCCATCTTATAAGCCCATTTCTAAACATAGCCCAGTGAGAGGAGCTCTGCACTTGACTGGACTAGAGAGATACAGAGTCTGCGACGAGTGTAGAGTGACACAAGTTGGAGCTTTGGCAGTGTGAGAGGAAACAGAGAGGAGAGAGGGGTGGGTGTGTGTGAGGGGGAGCAAGACAAACTAGAAGATAGCGAGAGAGAGAGAGAGAGAGAGAGAGAGAGAGAGAGAGAGAGAGAGAGAGAGAGAGAGAGAGAGAGAGAGAGAGAGAGTAATGATCTACACATGGTTTCATGCTGGAGCCTCAACATAGTAACCATAGACACATGCTGGGGCCTCCTGGGACTCATCAGCAGGACACAGCTGTGAGCTGGACAGCAGAATTCTATTAGCACCAACTATGCACACATGCGCTTGCAAACTCTCTCTCTCCCTCGCTTGCTCTCGCACACACGCACATGCACACACACACACACACGCAGGTAATTTCAGTATTGTTTTGACATGCTAAAAAGGAGCACAACACATTAGACTCTTTATCCAACAATGGACCCAGTACATCACTTATGGTAGGTCAGAAATATGCTCATCACTTGATCAGGTTAATTTATTCACACAAAGATTGAAAGGTTGCAAAATGTTTTTGCCAGTGACCCCGGACAGTTTCTATGGGATCTCTACAAACACAAAGAGTTTGCACTGACAAGCACTCTAAACTGCTCTTCATTGGGTTATGTAATACAGCTATGTGATAACAGCTAGTCTAAACTTTATGGGGTATTCTAGGTCTTAATTTCACCCTGACACCTTGGCTAGTCCTCTCTTAATGTGAAAATTGCACATGCACATGAATACAGGTTTCATATGACTTAAATAAACACAGGTATCCATATAGCAATAAAAACACACACTTTAAGCTAAGTGCATACATACGCATGTGTGATGACAAGCCCATTACTTCTCTGCAGAGGAGAACATATATAACAAATTATGCCGAATGAGGGAACCAGTCAATAAATTAGTCAACGTCAAAGCGTAGCACCATTCAGATCTATGTGGAAGCCAACAGAAGGGGGGGAGGAACCCTGGGGAGCAGCCAAAATTAAACCCTTTCAAATCATCCTTTTCTGGACCTTGGTCCATTGCCTCCAGCCCAGCCCTAGTCCTCAATAACAGCCCTTAATGAACTCTGGGTTGGCAGTAAAGCTTGAAGTGATACCCCAGTTCCACACATGCTCTGCTTTCACTTATTTGTGTGCACCACCAAAGCCCTTTATTTGCTCCCTGCCTTCGTCACTCAGTATCACCCTTGCTCCTTATACCGTTTTATCCCTTTTTCCTCCCTTTCTCCTTCTTTCTCTCTGTGAGTGTGACATGTTTGTCTAGCTAGTGGAGGTAGTGATTTAGTGCTGCTAAGAATGATGACTCTGCCAGTGGGCCTGGCAGGGCACTGTCTCACTGTCATACGCTTACTCCAGCCATGGGGGGAGGGAAGGAAAGGGGGAGAAGTGAAGGGAAAAAAAAGGAGAGGGGCGAAAGCAGAGAGAGAGAGAGAGAGAGAGAGAGAGAGAGAGAGAGAGAGAGAGAGAGAGAGAGAGAGAGAGAGAGAGAGAGAGACAGAGAGAGAGAGAGAGAGAGAGAGAGAGAGAGAGAGAGAGAGAGAGAAACCACCGTCTTTTATGGAGACCAATCCTCCAAGCCTCACTGCTTAGGCCAACTTTACAGGATATATTGGACAGTTCCACACTACCCCGCCCCCCACCCCTCCAACTGCTCTCTTTTCTCAGCTCTTTTTCATGCTCCCCTCCTTTTTGGTTTCCAACAAGGCAAGCCTTTAGCCGAACTCTGGAGAGGTGTAAAAGTAATACCATGTCAACAAGTGCCTTTTACTCTAACCCACTTTACGCACACAGGCACCGGCTCAAACACACACATGAGCTTGCACTAAAAAAATTGGGGTCAATCATCTGCAAGAAGGACTTTAGTATACGCTGTTCCACAGAGTGTGCCAGAATAAGTTCAGAAACACAGAAAACCTAAGCCTGTTCGGCACAAAGGACCTACAATACAAAGGAGAAAACATTATCCTCACATTCTGGTTGGGAAGCTAATGAGCTCCTCGGGATGATAGATTAAGTGTAAGTGCAAGCATGGCATCTTACACTTTTACACACTTTAAGACAGGCCACGGTGGGCCTGGCAACCTCATCAACATGTGCTAAAAGAAAACGTTAAAATTGTTCATATGAAAACAACAGAGACAAAACAGTGGAGGAAGAAAGCTTAGAAGGGTGACATAGACCCTAATTGCCCTTTTGAGAAGTTGTGCTCTCTTCCTACCACTGCAGTTCACAGTGTACAGAGGGAGCAGCCTCACTACAGCGAGAGAACAGAAAGGAAGAGTGCAGAAAGCATGAAATAGCATGCAAAAGCACAGATTTGTAAGGCGAGGGAGGGAGGGAGGACTAAGCAAGTGGGGGGAGAGAGAGTGAGAGAGCAGAGAAGCCCTGCCCAGTTGCCTGGGGAGAAAACTGCTCTGCTGCTGACTCAGGAGTCTCTTTGTTTGACAATGCTCCCTCGCTCTTGCTCTCTCTCTCTCTCTCTGTTTCACACACGCTCACACTCTGAAACTTACTCTTCTTTTCTGAGACACTCAGTCACCATCTTTTTCTCATGTGCACATGGCGTTTCTTTGTCAAACTCACGCCAGTTATTTCACTCTGATTTAGTCTTCATCTTCTCTCTTGTGTACCCCCCCCCCACACTGTTTTTCCACCAACTATTCTCTCTGTCTCTTACTTTTTGCTGCCTTTTCCCTTACTATGCAGTGACATTTTTCTCCATCTGCACTACTGTACTAAAAAGTCCCCTTCTCATGTGATGAAAACAGATAAAGGCACACAATCTAATAAATCTACAGTGGTTTCTTTAGCCTTTTCATGCTCCACTAACAGTGGTTCACGATCAGGACCAGAACTCTGGGCTGTTTTATTCTCTTCCAGCAGCGGCAATTTCCAGATGTCAGCCGGCCAGTGGTTGGCAGCAAACTGCCAGCACAGGCTCAGGTATATTCTCCCCAATTGTGAAGGGGAGTAAAATGCTAAAATGTTAGAGGGACTCAATAAGAAGACAGGAGAAGTTCAGAAGATTGTCTTAGAGGATGACATTTGACAAAGACCAAAAGAAGACTGACTGCTGGCAGGCTAATGGAAAGTCAAAAGTGATAGAGTCTGAGAGAAAAGAATGGTTGGCAGCTATAAGGATAGCAGACAAAGATCCTATAGAGAATGAGCCTGAAAGTTAAAGAGGAGAAAGAGGGAGAGAGAGGGGGGTGAGAGAAAGACAGAGAAAGAGAGAGAGAGAGAGAGAGAGAGAGAGAGAGCGAGAGAGAGAGAGAGAGAGAGAGAGAGAGAGCGAGAGAGAGAGAGAGAGGCAATGGGGATTCCAGCTGGACATGGACCCATTCCCAGAGTGGCAATGCTGAGCAAGGCTCACAAAGACCCTAAGGGGACCCCCTGGACTCCCCCAGAAAAAGGGAGGTAGACACAGCCTCAGGGAAGGCAGGAGGGGAAAGGAGCCAAGGGGGAAGCACTGATAAGCACGAGGTAGACCAACACACCCTGACACAGGGAGGAGGGAGGCATGTGCAAAGAAAGGAGGAAAGATAGAGAAGGGAGAATTCCCTCTTCGAGAAGGAAAGCGGGCTTGCATCTCACAGACAAAGAGGTAATTAGGAGGAAAATGATGTCGATAAATCTCTGATCTAAGTCCGTACAGAAAGCTGTTAGACCAATGTATTGGCACAAAGTACTTAGGATGGGTGGACAGATAAAGAAGCAGTTTCTTGCAGATACAGTGGATCTGGCAGAAAATCACAGCAAGATAGAGATAATAAATCATTGATTGTCAAGATTGTGGGCCATTTGGCTGTTGTATGAAATAACAGAGTATCCACAAGTAGATACCAGTGGTTTTACACTTTCACAAACCCTACTCTTGAAAATAACGCTGCCATTATGAGCAATAACTTTGATACATGATTTATGGCTACTCATCTCCCAAAACTTTGAGACAGTGTGACTGTTGTTATCCCATTGTGGAAGGGAAACTACAGGCGTGTACAGTACAGTCCCAGGAAAGAGATATTTTAGTTATTACATGTGACAAGGCTGTAGGTGAAGTTAAAAGGCTCAGTCTGGGGATACCATAAAACATCTAATGACCCTAACTGGGCTGCGGTAAGTATTATTCTACAGAGTGGGCTGCAGAAAGAGAGGGGAACAGGAGAGGGGAATTGAGGAGGTGGACATTGGCTTATCAGTATGAGAGTGACAGGAACCTGGACTGGACAGCACTCAGCCGCAACTTCAGTAAGGCTAGTTAAAGCAGACCAGGACAGAGAGAGGGCAGCAGTAATCACTGAGCTCAATGACGCCTGGCTCTAAGCCCTGACAGAGCATCAAACTAAGCAGAAGGGCGGTAAAATAAATAATCATCAAGAAATTTGCCTTTGAACCAGAAAGCTGTGTTCTAGCTGCCTTGACAGGATATTGAACTTATATCAGCTCTAGGAATAAAGTTGTGTAGTCTGACCTTGTAGTACGCACAGCAGATTTTTATTTTCTTTGATGAGTGAGGTTTCTCAAACACAGAATTCATTTGTGTTGACCAGAGAAAATCCCTGGAACTTAACTTGTCATTATAAAGTGGAGCTCGTAAAAACTGGAAGATTGTAAAGGAATCATTAAAAGCTAAACTAAGCAGCTCTTGCATTTATGTATGTGAGTATGAGTGTACAGTTGAAGGAGAAAAAACAAGTGCAGGGGAGAGAAGGGGGTGAAGGGGTAGGGGGGTGGAGAGAAAGAAGCGAGAGGGTGCTCGCCTGGCACAATGAGTCCTACTTGTTAGCCAGTGACAGTGTCAGGGATCGTGACAGGGTCCAGACGCTAGACACCAGCTGCAGCACCTCGTAAATAGACTGCTGTCTCGCAGGCACATTTGCACGGCAATGGTTGTGCACAAACACACACACACACACACACACACACACACACACACACACACACACACACACACACACACACACACACACACACACAGGCATGTGGGCACATGCATATACTATGGAGCCACACAGACAGACACTGATTTATTGTCTCTCCCAAATCTTGTAAAAGGGACAGTGAACCTCTTTGTGTCTTGTGTCCTGTTAAAGATCCTGTAAAGAGAAAAAGTACTCCATACACAAGAAGTCCAAACTCAACAAAATCTCAACTAAAGTAATTAAATAGGTATTAATAACAATGTTCAATTATAACTAAACAGTAAAAGAAAACCAAATTTTATATTCAGTCTATGGGTGACTTGTAGCTGGAACTACAAGACAATTCTTTCCCTGTACTTCTGCCTCAATGTAAACTTTGCGTGTGTGTGTGTGTGTGTGTGTGTGCGTGTGTGTCTATGTGTATGAGTTCCCCCCTCTCTTCACGGTAATAATGAGAGGCGGGGGTTACACACTACATCTACCCTGTGGTGTGCTGAGCGAGAAAATGTGGAGGAGAGAGAAAGGAGTAAGAGAGAGAGTTGAGAGTTTAGGGCAAGAGGAGAGCCAGGCTGGACGGGAGGTGAAGGGGTTAAATGCGCAGGACTGATCCTGCTGAGCCAGCAGCAGTACGTTAAAGTGCAAGGTTTCATTGTAGCAGATACAGAATGAAACTCCTTCCCATTAGTCCCGCTAGTAACTGAAAAGGCTCTTCGCAAATGCTTAACCCTTACTGCGCTGCAGACAAACCACAGTACCGACACAGGTAAAGCCCCTGTAATTGGTCAATGACTCCTGTGTTTGTGTGTAAACTCACATGCACAGTTATTATAGTACAGTTTCAAAGTGTACTCATGAATTCAAAACAACTAACTTAACTTGATGTGAGAGGAGTGTACTATATGTCTACATTCACTCATAGAAAGATACTTAGATGGAGTGACCCATGAGGGGGAATTTCTTTTTCTAAACTTTTTTTCTCTTTCACTGCACCCCCTCCTTTCTTCTTGAGCAAGCCTCCCACGCCATGCTACAGTACACACAGTCTCTGAGGGGCTTTAGGGAGGAGAAGGCAAGCATACCCTTCCTCCAGTTAGAGTAGGGCAGAACCATAATCATCATAATTATCATCATCATCATCACACTGCCTTAACCGAGGCACACCACAGCAAAGCAAGTGGTGCAATGACAAAACAATGGAACAAATCAACCACGTAAACAAACCCATAATAGGGGCCATAAGGTGAATCGGGTCATTACAAAAAAATAAAAAAGCAGCACATTGTATGCAGCTCTTCTTGTTATAGTTTTAATAGCACACTCATTTTTATTTTTGTTTAGACTGAGAAAATGGATACAAGCTGGCTTCATTTAAACGATTACATCAGCTCACAGCTATAATCTGGCAATTTTTCCAAAAACTACTGTAAACCCTGGTTCAGAGAACCAAAAGTAATGCTAAAGGCTGAGGGATTTCCCCACTCTTCCTTCAAACATTCATGCACCATGCATGATATTAATATAACCTCTCCAAAACATGTACACACACACACACACACACACACACACACACACACACACACACACACACACACACACACACACACACACACACACACACACACACACACACACACACACACCTTACCCTTCTGGAGAAGACATGTGTTGGCTCAGACCTCTCTCCAGCCCATTTGTTTTAGTGCTCCAGAAAAAAAGCCATTTGATCCTAAATAAATCAAAATGGAGCATGAAATGCCTGGTGATCAGCACACAAGAACCCAGCCCTGGCTGTTTGTTTTCATTACAACAGGTCTGATGGAGCAAAACACTGACATCTCCACGTAAATTCAAAGAAGCCCTTAACGTCCCATGAGGGCAGAGCAGGGAACAAGTAATATTGTTTCTGGCCAAACGTTCAGCAATAATAAAACAACAATTACCATTCATCATTCTGCCATTTCCCCTCTCATTACGACTCCAGTTACCATCAGCACCAGGTAACAAGAACATGTGGCGTAAAGCTGAATGTGGTTTACAGAGATGAGCAATGTAAAGAAAGCACAAGGCACATAATGGTCTACACAACATAAACTACACTGCACTGGAACAGCCAACAGTGTACCACTGTTTCAGGGAAAAGGATGTGACTGACTGCAGCTCATAAATGTTATATTGTTAAATTAAAATAATTCCAATAAAATATACAAAACAGAAATCCATACTATCATATGTTGAAAGAAAAATACTTTAAAGGGATTATTTAGAGTAAAATTCATTACAGGTCTATTTTTGGATGATTGGGAGTACATACATTGATACATACATGGATTTACCATAAAGATAATGTCTGAGGGAAAACGTTTCCAGCAAGGTACTGGCTTGATAAAGCACATTCAACACATGAAGAAATAAGGACACTTCAGTTTGTCTTTAGGGACCCTCTACTTTCTACCACGTGTGATGTTTGAAACATTAGAAGAGGTATAAAAAGTGTTTTGTGTTGGCGAAATGATATGCTGCTCGCCTATCCATGTTAAACGCATTTGTGCTAAATCGGCAAAATCTAACCTTCTCAAACATCTGATAGACAGGATTTTTATCAACTCAACATATGTAGTCCCAATAATCCAAAATTGACCTATTAACGCTTAATGCCTAGACTCCAGTATCTCTAACAAAACACACAAAACACATATCCCTCAAAGCATGTCAGGAGCAGCTGCTTATAACGAGCATTCTTGATTCTTGTTACTAAAGATGATGGCTCATTCCCATTTTACTACAAATGTCAGAAATATACTGGTCAACAATTAGTAATCAAAACATATATGATCAAAAACTATATATCAGATCCATGTACTTATTATATATACATTTTGTTTTGCACAGTGTCATGCCTTCTGACACGTTGAAGACAAAATGTTAACATGGTACAAGAAGGTATCGCTGGAATTACATGGTGCAACCTATGCACAAAAATATCTATTACTTTGTCACACTTTTGCACATGATTACCATTGTTTCAAAAATTCCTTGGTCATGTGTGTGAAACGAGGAACTACACAAACTG
>JANJYP010215502.1:0-20342 GCA_024605115.1 Rastrelliger brachysoma
GTTTTTTTTAAAATGTCAGATACAGGCCCAGGCTTGACGCAGCGAGCCGCATATACTGCAAACAATCTATGTATGTATGTAGCCAGTTATATTTATATCCAGTGTGTGCACTTTCATTTATATCATATTACATCATTTGCTTTTCAAACCCTTTAACCATCACTGCATTTTTGTGGACGTTTTGTGCCATTACTCTTGTTGACATAGGTCGGTGCTCGGACGCATTTACAAATTAAACCTGCCCTAGATACGATTGCGTGTCAGCAATATGAAGATAAAGAGCAACTGCATGCGTAGTATGTATGATATCGACATTAACAAAAATACCGCATTTAATCCTAAAGTCACGTATACAATCATCAAAACATAGACAAAATTTCAGTGCGCCATAATACATGATTCAGATTGTCTGGTTCTTACCTCGACGTTTTCCCACACGCAATAGGACAATAAAGCCATCAATATAGCTATTGCGGAATGTCCCATTTTCTCTCCCTTTTAGTGTCTTTTTTGGACCAAGTTGCTATTGTAAAATAACTGACTCCAACATATGCTGTCTGGTTACATCAGCTGGAGTGACAGAAACTGCGTTTCGTCGGCGCCTTCCTGCGATATCTCCTACGTCTGCGTCCTGTTCGCTCTTTCCAACGGGCTCTCCAATGGCAGCCTGGGCTTTTATGTGGATGAAGTCTGACAGAACCAAGCCCTGTTTCTGCGGGTGTTTATCAGAGGCTTTACTCAAGGTGTCATGGCTTAGTGAAGAGAGACATCTGGTGGTGGTATGTTAGAAATACGACATGGCAGACTTGGCCCGCCGATTTTCATGCGTCAGTTTAAGGGGATAATCCACAGTGTGGCCTGCGTATGGAGCCCATGGTGGGTTAACCCACGTAGGTAGGGGTATCCCACAGTATGTCCCTAAGTGAGCATGCTGTGGGGCCACAATATGACACATATACCATCACACACATGCTACCTGGGCTCTATAGTGTGGGGCTCCCTCAATTTTTTGACTGCAGTTGTCCCACACAGGCCCTAAGGGGATTATTGCTGGATTATGACTTTGGCTTTATGTTTGGAGTCACTGTCAATTTATTTTGATATAAGTTATCACATCACACACATTCCAGATGTCACTGCAATATGGATAAATACCCCTCTGTGGTTTACATGAGCAAGACTGAAGTCAACACTATGGCCATTGCCGGATGGGATTATTTTATATTCAGTAGATAAACTTAGTATGTTGTAACAGTCACAAGTAGATACACAATACTTGAAAAAGTTTTGAACCACTGCAAAAGCAGATGAAATAACGCTCAATATTGAGTGAACAGTAAAAAACACAAGCGTTGACCCAACTACTTGTAGACTGTAGGCTACTTTGTGGTGTTGTATTGCACTGCACTGTACAGTAATTACTTCTTATTCTACTAAGAATTTCTACTTTACGGTGTGGATTAGTGACACATCTACTTTAGATGAGATTAGCAGAAAGAAATAAACAACTCTTTAATAGGGCATTGTAAAAGAGGTGGGATCTGGCATGGGGTGGGGGGTTTTGACATTTGTGTTGCAGGTCACACATGAAGTCAGAAGAAGGGGAGGTCAAAGGACCAAAAGGAGCCAATCAGAAGAAGACACCTCATCTTTGCACATTTTTTCTATCTGTAATAGAATAAAACCACTGGATCAGGGACAGGCAGGTTATCAGAATGCAGGCTGACTAACTTCTGTTATCAGCTAGGGTAGAGCATTCTGATCCAGGATCATGTAACTGCTCATCGCTTGCTGAAAAGATTCACTAAACAGTTGAACTAAATTCTTATTGGGTGGACATTCATTTATTTACTGTACTCTGGTGTGTTGGGAATTATGGACACAGCAGAGAAAAACTCCTTCATAGACAGGATTAGAATCACAGGGAAACATCGATAAAGTCTTTGTAATCAGGACGTTGAGGTTGAAAATTACTTTAAAACCTCTTAGAAGGTCCCAAAAGGGGAAGAAGGTGGTTGTTGCAAAATGTTGATATGTGGACATTATTTTATGTAACGGTCTAAGTTTATAGTACAATGCAATATGTATGAGAAGCAGCGTGGTTCTTACCCACTGACTCCTACAACGCAGCTGTTGCAGGTATTTTGGGGGTGTGGTCTGGAGACGCAAAGGTGCGCCAGGAAGAGGTTTTAGGTGTTTTCGGCATTCCAGGCGCGCGACGATACAGGAAGAGATTTAACTCTGACGACTGCAAATATTGTTTTTATTGTTTTTAAACACTACAGATTGTGGGTTAATTTTAAACGCTAAAGAGGAGAAGAAAGATCCTGTGGAACTCCAGTGGAAGAGTTTCTGAAGATGTCTTCCGCCCGATACGAATACGACGTAGGTTTCATTAATTTCACACAGCTGCTTTCAAGTCATGTTAGTAAAGGCAAACAATGCTTGTTATTATATCTCACAGAGATATAGTTTTCATTGCAGATATTTTAATGAATGATTAATTTAATGACTAGCGTTAGAAGTGTGGTTGCTGTTCTCTCTGATTTTTTTTTTTTTAATTTAGCCAGGGTACCATGCATGTAATAATTTTAAAAAAGTTTTAGAAAGCTGTCACCATGAGTGAGGGAGAGGAACCCCATTACTCTGTAGGCCTAAAATAAAGTAGCTAATTTCTTTGAATTGACATAATTAGACTTCACATTGATGTTTACTTTTAAACGATATGATCAAGATTTCAAGATACTGACATTAAATACATTTTAAGCACTATTTGTATCAAATCTCTCATCATCTCAAAGCCTGTGAACTAGATATGGTGATATACTGTTAGTTATTCTTTCATGTAGGACAGGAGGCCTAGAAAGCCCAAGCTTTCTGTGTTAGTAGTAGTTGTTGTTGGTATTGATACACCTGGCTCTGTTTGTTGAAAGTTATCTTTTGGAGTTTGGCAAACTCCAAAGTATAAAGTTTAAAATTCCTTTTCATTACAGGTCAGATGAGTTACATTTAGATTGTTCTTAGAACCACCTGTGTGTTTGTCAGAAACTGCCAAGGTATCTATTTACAGTGATTTCTCATTTGGCCCCATATACACAAGGGTGTGGTGCTGCATGAGTACTACACCTGCTGGCAGGTAGTCAGACTCAGATTATAGAAATGGAAATAAAAGCCTTCAAGTTGCTACAGTGATTCATAATGATTGTAACCCAACAGCATTTCACCTGTTTCAATTTTACTATAAATCATTGTCATTTTGTAATGTAATAGTTCAGCAGAATTGTATTTTAAGTTATAATAGTGTGAAACTGCCAAGAGCTTATTTTAGTATCCTGGAGCGAGCATGCATGCATTGTGTTGATATCAGTTCTTACTACGAAATAATTCAGTCTTGTTTGAGACTTCAGTATTCTGGGTCTCTCTGGTAGCAGAACAACACTAAATGAAATACTACAGGATGTGAGTAGGAAATTGTGACAGTCTGCTAAAGGTGAACCTCTCTTTGTAGAGGGGCTAATTAATGGTTATAAGACTTTGGACTGTGCTTCTCAAATGTATATGACAGCTTCATGAAAACAGTCCTGACCTCTGAGGAAATAAACAATGTGGTGGACTAGTATGTATGCTAAGAGTAACAGGACTCAGGCAAAAGAAAAGTTTTTCTGTCTGAGCATAGTCTGACATTAATCAGAATGTTTATTTTAAATACAACATATCAAAATATCCTTTCTTTAAGTGCCATGTTTATCTCAGAAAATGGGCTGCCCACACTGTTGAGTAGAAAAGCAAACAAACAAGTTCAGTTATTTTCCTTTTTCTGAGTTCTAGGTTTATGAAGACATGTTTGATATTTCCAAGGAATAGTTTTTGTGAATAAAAATTGAATACATCATTATTTGTCTGGCTTTTAGCAAACAAGAGCCTCAGTCTTGGACATATTATGTAGAGCTAGAACCATTAGTTTGTGAAAATTAAATTACTTGCCAACTATTCTGATAATTCATCAGTTGTTTTGAATAATTTTTGAGGAGAAAAATGTTCAAGTTCTCTAATTCCAACTTCTCAAATGTGAATATTCTCTAGTTACATTAGGTAAACTGATGCAGACCATTAATGACAAAAGACATCTTGAAAGTGTCACTTTGTGTTCTGCGAATCAGTGATGAATTTTTTTTCTGACATTTTAAAGACCAAGCAGTTAATTGATTATTAAAAATGAAAATAATAATGAAAATAATTGTTAGTAGTTATCATAAATATTTTTTCACATGGACACATCCAAAAACTAATTTAAATGTTACTTAACAGTCATCAATCCACTTACCAAATGGCAATATAAACGGACTTCAGCACTGCCATACTACACCTTGGCATTTTTTTTAATCTACAGGCTGAATCAGATACATCTTTTACATTACATAAGATGAGTAAAACAGACATGATTACTCACAAACAATGAGGTCAGTCTTATATATTGCATCAGATGGGGATACTGTGATTAATGTAGTCAGTCTGTTCTCTGTTTATGTAGTGACTCAGTGGAGTAGTCAGTAAATAATTCTTCAGTCAAGGCCTTTTTTCCATTTCTGTTGCAATTCAGCCTACATTTCTACAACAATTGTGTTAAAACTGAGCAGTAGAAGTGATGTGAATGTGATGTTGTATGTACCCTCAGTTATTATTGACTCTCTAGAATTATATATTGAGATTCACTTTTGGCAAAACAGGTGACAAGTTTAATCTTTAACAGTGTGTAAACTGCATTCAGTTATGTTCTCTTTCACTCAGGTCTTTATCAGGGCTCTCCAGCTGTTAGACACTGTCTATGTCCAAAGGGTATAGAATTTGTGTAAAATTAGTCAGTTTCAGGGAGTGTATTCAATCTGATGGATGCCTTTTCTGTACAAGGGCAGCAGCAGAATTGGTTCTCATTTCTATAGCAAGGAAGACACAGTAAAGGATGATTTTGTCAACAGATTTTCTTCCAAAGCTCTGCCCATCTCCTCTTTGAGCAGCAAGGTGTTCGCATGTCACGAGACAATGATACCAGTCTTTATCATACATAGCCATCTGGCTGATGCTGCAGTGTAAGATGCTAACTGCTAAATGTTTGCTTAATGCTGTTGTCAGGTGAAAGGTGTGTGTAGGTGGCACACTGAAGTCTAAATGGTACTAACTGACTCATTGTATAAGATTGGCCCTTTTGGTTGGAGCCTGTTGTTGCCTGCTTTGCCCAAATGGGACTGATCAGTGCTTGTGAGTGCAGAGAAGGCAACCAAGAACTTTTTAAAGCTCCACTCAAGAGCTGACTGCTTTGTCTCTGACAGGTTGCTGTGTGTCACTTTTTAATTCAATACATTCATACAAGTTAGTACCAAAGTTACACTCTCAAACATTTTAGGCAACTCATTTTGAAAATTGAATAATCATTGCAGTAATATTTTTAATGCAAAATAAATAAATAAAATAAAAAAAAATGTTGGTTGCATCTTCCTGAAAGTGATGATTTAAAGCTATTCCGTGTCATATATGATAGTAAACTTAATATCTTGAGACTTTAGTCTGTCTGCCATGAAACAAGACATTTAAGATGACATCATGAACTCTAAGAAATTATAATGGACATTTTTAACCATTTCCTGGACAAAGTGATTAATTGTTAATGGAACAAATCATTCATTGTAGTACCTAATTCTCACCCAGCTAAGAGTAGGTGTCAGAAAATCAACATTGGTGAAACAGGTGTTACTAATTGGCATCTCCATTCTGTGCAAGTGTCCCAGTAAGTCACAGTAACAGTGAGTCAGCTTTAACGATACTAATAGGAGGCCTAAATGGAATTTATCAATCATCCATCATTGATTATTATTATTCACACATGTTAGCTTGTACTTTTCCTACTGTGATATGTCAAAAATGCCTTGTGTAATAAAGGCTTATTTAGAGAGAGAGAAAAAAAAAAGTAAATGTTCACCCACTCAGTTTCACTACAGGTAAAGTTTCAACGGAGTCAGTCATTGTCAGGATTCACATTTGGTACATTAGAGATGGGTTCAGTTGATCTCCCTCAAAAAATTTAGAAAAAAGAAGACTAAAAAAAGGTAAAATGAAATAAGACACCTGCAAATCTTTGTCTATTGTAAAAAGAACTTCGGAATCTAGTCTCCTCAACTCAGCAGAAGCAATACAGATCAGAGGATAATGAGACAAAGATGAAGTAATAAAATTCTAATGTAACTTATATGTAAGTCTTTCTGTAACACAAAATATTGATAAACTGAAACCGAAAATAATCTACACAATGAATATTGTTTGAGTTCTGAGCTTTTAAACATTTTTTCAGCCCTGAGCTCTGTAGCATTACATATTGATGGTTGATTTGAGAATTGAAACTTCAGGTCACTTTAGCATTGGCAGAAAAGGCACTTCAGTCCTTCACTTGAGTTAATGTAAAACTATAGTAAGTCTGTTATTAAAGCTTTGATCTGAAAGAACATTGTATTCTGTTGACAAATTAGTAAATTCAGTCATCCGACTAATATTAAACAGTCAAGTAAGCAGAAATATTCATGTTGAGTACCTAATATTTCTGCTTCACCACAGAAAGAAATCTGGATTAGTAAAAGGAATAGTTGTTAATATGTAGTGTGTAGTGTGAAGTTAAACAGAAATAACTAAGCTTAGGTTAAGCTGCTTTTTTTGAAAAACACACCTCACTGCAGTGTCAACTTGTTTCCACCTGTCACACTGGTTAGACGACTCAGAAATGGAGTACTCTGTAGCAACCCACCACAGAGTCATCACTCACTTTTATGTGACTCCACTAAACTTGGCGTCTTTTTTTCAGAGTGTTTTCTTGTCAAACATTAATGCTTCTTTTAGATTGCATCAGCATTTTGTGTCATTTTTTTCATTCAGAGATAATGTTGAAATCCTTTTCTGTTTAATAATAGCATAGAGCATTGAAATCGTGTTTTTAAAAAGTTTTCCATGTCGTAAAATTAAGGAATAGTATTTCTTACTAGGAATGACGAATGGGATATGATAAAGAGCATGTAATGGTTTTATTAGGCTGTGATCAGGCTGACTGATAGAAAGAGACCCCGGAGCACTCGCTGACCCCATCTTTAATGATTTCTCTCATTCTAGCCCATGATTGCTATTAGAGATTCCAATTAGAAAGCATGTGTAAAATCCTGAGCTGAGAAAGAGTGGCCATTAATTGCCATGAGTTATTATCTAGAGTCATGTAATTGAGCCCCCATCTTAAGGGGCAGCACATCTGACAAACTGATTTTATACCAAAGTGATTCTCCATCCCTAATGACACTTGGGCTTATTCACTCATCGGCTACAGGCACTGAATTCATTGTGTGTTGATTACTAAACAGCCTGAAACCTTTTCTCTCAGTCCGCCCACTTGAGATAGCTCAACAATAGACACACACACACACACACACACACACACACACACACACACACACACACACACACACACACANCATCAGATCCATAATATGTACAAGGTATCCCTTATTGATCTAAATGCATGTGTGGTGGGAGTGTGGGAACACTTTTAAACAGGTTTCACCTGTTCTGCAAACCTATGCTTGTTTGGACTCGTCAGTCTTTGAAAGCACTTTAAGGAGTTTCTCATAGCATTTTTCTTGATAATGTCATAGTTCAGTAGTTTATGTCTTTAAATAGTCCTTAAATGTTTAAAAGTAAAACTATTCTTATTTACTGTTGCCCTAATTTTTTTAATCCCATTTTTTTTCCTCAAGTACAAACTTGCCCAACCTGTCTTTCTTGATTACACTGTCGCTGAATCAGTTTTTTTTGTTGGCATGTGGTTTTTCCTTACTAAACTTTAAACCAGCACAGCCATTGTCAGAATGGTCAGTGTGAGGAACTGTGGTATATCATTTCTGTAATGGGATCAGTATATTTACAGGCTGTTATTGAAAATCCAGACTCTCTACCCATTCCAGAATTTCACATTATGCTCACTTAGGATCTAATTTATTTCTTTTGGTATTGGCATTGAATTATCATTCAATGTGTATTTATTAGATCGGTGACCTGTTCGTCCTCAGTCAATTTGCATACTATTGGAATTTATCGGACTTGTCATTTAGGCCAATGTAAAGAGCCGAACGTATGCGAGGCAATTACAAATGCAGGGATTAAAGTTCTCCATCACTATGACAGATTTCTGTCAATTGGACTGTCAATTTCCAAATATCAATAAATTGTTAAAACGAAGTTGGAAACAAGAAGATCATTACTGCATCTAAATTAGTCAAGTTGAGATAATTCTACACTGCTGTCTGTCACACACAGGACTCAGTCCCACCTGCTGATACAGAAAAGATGAGCAGCTAACGTCAGTCTCTGCTGCTGTTTGCTGTCAAACAGCAGAAGAGGAGGTGTAGATGTATCCAGTCAACCTGTCAGCATGGTGCAAACAAGGAAACAGAGAGAGAGAGAAAATAATTTGCACTATTACGTAATGTCATGTGTCTCACCTGGCCACAACGTGGCACAGTGGTGAGGTGGGCAATGCATGCTTTTCATCACAGTTCAGTTGCACATTCCCAAAATTTAAAGTTTTTTCCAGTCTATGTAAGCAAATGCATTACTAGATGAAGCCTTGATGTGTATCTGGCATGTTTGCAATCGCACTGAACACTGAATCCCTGCATCACTTCTACCTGCTGTTGAGTGCCATCGGGAAATTTTATATGGTCTGATATTAGTTTTATAATACCATTTAGCACTGCAGGGATGATGTGGCTCATAAATACATATCTCCTGTTGGAAGGTCCCTCTGGCTAAGAACCCAAACATAGGTAGTACCCATAGATGTGCAGAGATGGCATGATTGCGTTTTGTTGGCCTTGTCAGATTAGGCTCCAAAATGCCACAAAAATGCAACAGAATTAGTTGTCTAAAATAACTAATCAACCATTCATCACTCTCAGCCAACATATCTGCAAGATAACTGAAAGACCTCTCTCTCCAAATAGTGCCTTGCGTCAAATCATGTAAGAGAAGAGAGAAAAGAAAGCCAGTGAATCAGGTCAATAACATGTTATTTAATGATTGTTTTACAGTGTTCAGCTGCACAAATAAAGTTACCCACATACCTCCAACCAACCCTGCATCTCCAACTCACACCTCTCAATCTGATAATGGACTGTACTGTTTAAAACACAGAAGCAACATTATGACAGCTACACTCGCTATGTTACTGTAAGTGCAATAAAATCTACCAGACCAAGAAGAATACTTAAATTTTAGCCACAAAAAATGAGTGGTTATTTGAATTGAAATAATAATTTAATTGAAATGAATTTACTTACAAACTTTTTTTCTTTTTCCTGGTCAAAAAGAAAAAAAGACATTAAAAAGTGGGTTAATTTGCTTTTCATATTTAGAATAATAAAATATAAAATCACTAGAATTTGATATAGTAACAAGATAGGATCAAAAACTCTGCAGTTAAGCTGTTGTGTATGACCCAGTCCTTGTAGGATCATTTGAGGATCCATCTTAAGATTTGTGTAAAACTGCATCTGATATCCACATGTTAAGATGCAATAGGGAGGGAGAATATCTCTTTGGTTCATGGAGTAGTCAAAGTAAATAACAAATTAAACCAAATTGACACACTTGCTTTGTGTTTGTTTTGTTTTGTTTTCTGCATCAGGGACGCCATGAAAACCATGAGCGCATCGACTTCTTAACCAGCAAAGAGAAAACATCAAAGAAGAAGGTTGGCACCACGGTCGGGGTTCTTGTGGTGCTTCTCATCCTTGCGGCTGTTGCAGCATTCTTGATCTGGCTATTTGTCTGTGAGTGTAGTTGAAAACTTTCCTACATTATATCATCCAGTATAGAAACTTGGAATACAGTGCCATGCTTTTATATGTTTGGTTAAATTAAAAAGTAAGAAAAAAATCTTGCACAAATCATATAATTAAAGAAGATATTTGGAGTGTTTACATTGCTAACATCAGTCACTGCCAAGACAGGCCTAACATCAGAAACTGTAAAGTGGATCATTTACACTTGCTGTGAAGGCGCAGTTCTTTGATATAAGTCTGTAAGAGTGGCTTGTTTGGACTTTTTAATTTCCCATTAGTGTTAGCCTACTTGACAGCTCTGACTTGCTCCTTTTAATAATGCAAAGGAGGAAAAAATGTCACAGAGCCATGGCGCAGCATCCTGTCATTTACACATACAGGGTCTGACAAAAAGGCCTCTGAAGTCTTGATAAACAGTCTCTTGATTCAAGTGGGTGTTTTAATTGCTCTGAAAGCCAAACTGCCTTCTCAATATGAGATTGTGCTGCACAACATCAAAATTGTGTTTCATGGCCTTGAACCCCCCCCCCCCCCCAAGTCTCCACTTTCATCAGAGGCAGCTATTTTATAGCGTTTTGTTGATCAAACACTTTTCTGTCCCTCTCTTTCAAGTTAAAGATGCTAATTCAGAAGCCACCATTAGTAAGAAGCTTAGTCCATCAATACAGGTTTACAGTGGCCATATGAAACTGGCTGGTGTGCCATATAAACAGAAACTGGAGGATACCAACAGCAAGGATTTCATGGATTTGGCAGAGGACCTGCAAGCAACAGTGAGTTTTACACCCCAAAAAAGATGGCTTCCCTACTTTTGTTCCCTTTCAATTGTTTATTATGTTCTATTGTTTATTGCGAACTGTTTGGAGCTAAGCTGTACAATGAGTTCTCTGCTCTAAGGATTAGTTTCGGATGTTGTTTGGCGTCATGGAAATGTGCTTTGCTCTGCCCCTTCCAGTGCACAGAAATGGCTAAAACACATTTGCCTAGGTAGAATAAAATACAACACATTCTCTCAGTAATTGTCTCAACAGTGACAATGGAGATTGTAGCATTTGTAGCATCACTAACAGGCCTGCTGATAGTAAAGAACCTTGCACAAAACCACATTAAATGTTCACTTTCTCAGTGAAAAGTTACTGTGAAGTGAAGACATTAGGTGAGGATTAGGGTGTTAGTGGTCAACCACGATAGATGACTAGATGGTCAAGGGGGAAAAGCTTTATGATGTTCTGGGTTTACACTCACATACAACAAAAAAGTAAATTTTTAAAGATTAATATCAGATCTAGATTGATGTTTACATGATAGATAGAACTTGTATTGCTTCGAGTTAAGAATTTTAGAGGTTAAATGACAGCTTTACACTGCCTCATCTTTAGTTTCATATGTCTGTAAGAGTTGTTGAAAATTATATAACTTAATTTAATCTCAATAGATTAGGAAAATGGCATTGTTCATATCTGATGCTGCAGATTTATGTTTTAGAAATTGTAATTTTCCACCTGCTCTTGATGTTTTATTTTACAGTAATTTACTTGTTTTATCCTGCAGACAACCATTTAAAAAAAAAAAACCCTCTATCACTGTCTACTTTCGTAAACCTAGTTTTCTCCCCTTTTTAATGTTTCCTTGAGGGAAACAGCCAGTACTCAGATGCCTCCGACTTTCTGTTAGCAGTCTTCACACAACAACCGTTGCAGTTTTTCTCCTTGCAAAGAGTGCTCTAAGGTTTATGGCTAATGTTGTACATGCATAATATATAATAGTGGCATGTATTTAAGACCTCAAAGTGTGGCTGCAGCCTTGCCTGATACAGTTCAGCTCTCACTGCAGCTGAAGGCAAAACATTTAATGAGAATCACATTGTTGTGTGCTTTTCATGGAAAGCAATTTTTATGTTAACATGGTAATTTGTACTTTGTCTTTAGGCAGACAAGTGAGAAATCCTGAACCTGATCTGTTCAGTAAAAAAAATGTTTTCTTTCCACAGCTGGGGGACATCTTCAAGACAGATTCATTCCTTGAAACATACTACACCAAGTCTGTCATCACTGCATTCAGGTACTTTTTGGACCTTGACATCTGATTTTTTTTTGTATTCTCCTGTAATACTTGTGAAAGATTAATATCCACACTTAATTTATATGAAAGAAATACTTGATTCAACTCCACTCAAGACTTTATTTATAGAGCACATTTAAAAAACAACTGGGGTTGTCCAAAGTGCTATACAGATTAAAAGTAGCATTGGTGATAAAAGTGACCATAAAATGCTACAATTCCAAGAAATAAAATAAATACATAAATACAGTAAAATATAATAAAAAATAAAAACAGAATAAAATAAATTAAAATGATTACACTGACCTTTGTGGATTCAAGTGTGTCAGATATATGAAACAAAAAAAATCAAGGTTTGGTGTGGTCTGTTGACCACACCCAGCTGTGATGTAGTAATAGTACAACACCACTGTTTCCACTCATACTGTGCTACACAGGGTGTGAACAGAGCATGCAGCAAATACTAAATGGCAGCGTCAGCAGAATTTCTCTCTGACTGATTTCATTTTTATTTAATTTGGCTTGCTATTTACAGTAGACATAAATCACCCATGTTACACTAATCTTTGCCTCCTCTTTAACATTGAAGCATGTTGCTGAATGGTCTATCTGTACTCTTCCTTCCTACCTCCCTTTCTGTTCCTCATCTTTGCTTGGTGTAGTGAGGGTGTGATTGCCTACTATTGGTCCCAGTTTGATATTCCAGTCGATGACCTGGATATCTTGCCGGATTTTTCTGAAGAGCGGGTATTAGAGACACTGGAGAATGGCATTAAGGAGCAGCGCAGCATGGGGAGCAAGAAAAATATCAAGATCAGCGAAGTCACCGCCTCATGTAGGTACCATCAGGACCAGGTGAAAGGGTCACACCAAGGGACAAAAGAAAGGGGACAACTGGGTCTTTGCTGCAATTGGTTGTAGATTATGACATTTAACAATCAGCAAAGAGAAAGCACTGTGAATACAGATCTAAATAAGGTTGTTGTCATCTCCTATCAGCATTGGTATTCTGTATGCTTTCCACTTGTATTATAGAAACACACTCTGAGTTGGGCTGATAAGATGATAACAGATAAGCCAGACATTTCTGCTTGTGCTTCATCTGAGATTGCACATTTTATGCTGTTTGGATCCTCTAATGATATTAGCTGGGCCCTGGCCTGGCTTGAGACAGCCATTTTTCTTCCTTATGTCTTCTCAGCATTCACATTGCATTTGTCCACATTCTGGCCAGCAGCCAGGAGCAAGCCCTGTGACTCAGTGGTTTTTGGCCCTCTTTAAAATGATTTTTCTAGGTATGATTTGATCTTGCTGTCCCAGATAGTTAGACAGAGATGTATGGGTTACTGCTGTGGGCAAGGTGAGATGGAGCAAAAAGAGCTACACACCATCATCAGTTCTTTTTAACCACAGGGAAATGGAACAGAAAATGTACAACCCAAATATTTTAGGCTCCCGCATCAAATTCTATCAGCCTCCCGACTTTGATGACCCATTCTTACCTTTCCTCCTGTTTCTCTGCCACTCTCTCTTTCTCCGTCTTTGTCTTCAGCCACTGATCCTCGCATGGCCAGAGACCCCAGAGCTGGTGAGTACAATGCGTCCCATTTCAATCACTCGCAGCTGTAATTTTCCAGCTGGCTAGATGCTCACCCTCCTGCCAGTCTGTAACAAATGACTGACCTGGCTGTACTGTACATGTAATGCTCTAGTCAAGGATTCAGAACCCTGCATCGGGCCAAGTCAGTCACTATGGCCAACACCTTTGTTTGACACTGCCTGGTGATTCATATTTTAGGGAGATTAGACCACATTACATTACATTAATATAGTAGCTCTACCATCCTTACATTAATCTGGCTTTACATACATCCTTCCTAACATAAAGGATGAAAGTACTTACGATCATAAAGTGGTCATACTTGTTATTTATAATTGATTCCAAGAAAAAGAAGTTAAAAGCAATATTTATATTAAAAATATATATTTTAAGATACTGTACATGTGTATGATCAGATTTTAACTTACCAGCTATAAATCACTGCATATGATATGACCAATGTTGTTATTTCCAGTGGGGTGTTTCCACCGTCTAGAGGCTAAAGAAACAGCATCTGAATTTTCATCTCCCGGATACCCAAAAGGCTATGCCCCAAAGTCCCGGTGCCAGTGGCAAATCCGAGCTGCAGAAAACCATGTCATTTCTGTCAGTTTCCCTTTCTTCCATATTGAGGATGACTGCTCGGATGACTTTGTCTTCATTTATGATTCTTTGAGTCCAGATGATTCTCAAGCTATTACAGAGTAAGTCACAGGGCTGGGACTCAGGTGCACTGATGGAAAATATGTTGGCTATGGTACAAGGTCATACTAGTGCTCTTTTTAGAGTTAAATCTTTGATGGCTCAAGTTTTCCCATTACACAGTTTACTAGTGATATGCAATGCAATGCTCTATGCAATAATGCCCCACCCCAAGAGGAATTTTATTTAGAAGATAGTAAATTGACAAGTTTTTGCTCTTACAATATTTCAAATTGTGACACAGATCACATTCTCATTTTGCCTTAAACCTTCATAGAAGGGTTTGTTTGATAGGGCTCAACCAAAATTTGTCTCCATTTATTTAGCCTTGAAGATCAGAGAGGGGGGAAATATAGTTTTACACACTTCCCAGAGGACATCCGCTAGGAATCACTTTGTATTTGACTGAAATATTGCAGAGGGATTTAGGAATAAAAGCTGTTTTGCTGTGGATGGAAAACATGATCCACTTCATTTCTTTCCCTGGATTTGCGATTGCAACTTTTTGGCTTTAAAGCCTCTCATGCTACATGTCCCATCTCACTGTTAACTTTTGAGGCCTCGATAAGATTGAGTTGGCTCAAAAATACCTATCCTTGCAAATCTATGAAGGGTGCCAGACCAGAATTCTGCTACAACACTGTGTGTAATTGCACTTTGCCTATGGGGGAAGGCTATGATTCTGAAACTAGAGGCTCCTGAATGCCACTTCAGTTGTAGCTACAGGCAATTTTAAACTCAGAACCCATTGCCAAACAAATATGTGTTACCAAGCGATGCATAAAATTTCTATAATGCTATTGAGCAATCAGCTTTATCCAAGGTGACATAGGGTTTATTAGAGCTATAATATAATACTCTATAATGTCATTATTCTACTGGAGGTAGATGTATTGCTGCTCTAGGAGCATCATTCACACCTCTATGGCTCTGCTGCCAGCAGTACTGAAACTTTTTGCTAATGTACCTAATGTTTGACTTTGAATAGCTGCCTAAGCAGTTTCTATCTATTGTTGACATATCTCTCCTTATTTGTCTCCTCCTTCGCCTCTCACTGCTTATCTATTGATCCCTTTTCAAATTATTTTTTGCCAAAAAAAGCTGTTTGCTGCAATTGATGTTTTAGTGTTTTCAACTTAAAAGATTTACAGCTGTATATGAATTTGATAAGTATTGCACATCCTAAAGTGTTTTGATTAGAAGAGTAAATGCATCAGACATTCAGCTTATGCATCATGGTTATGTACACAGACACACACACACAGACACAGAGAGAGACACCTTTTTCTGACTCTGTAATTGCATGATCTTGCTACTACTTCTCCCATAGGAAGTGTGGTCAGAGGCCTCCCTCCAATCCTCTGGAGGTGGTGTCTTCTGGAAACATCATGCTCATCAACATGATTACTGACGGTGAAGTCCAGCGACCTGGCTTTCAGGCCAAGTACAAAGCCATCCCAACATCTAAAGGTAATCGGATTCAGAAGACTTTATTTGTTTTAAAAAGGCAACTCAGTTTCTCCAGTCTACTGGAGCACAAACACAAACACAGCAAACAACAGTGTTCAAGTTCACATTCACAGCACCTTTAACATTCATTTACCTGTAATATTCTGGATTGTATCTACACCGGTCCTCTTTTGTCTAGTTTAGTTGTATTTGTACTCAATCTCATTACAAATGTATTATGTTGTTGTAGTTAATATGACACACTATTTTCAGTTAAAACCTGTGGTGGAATCCTCGCTGACAATACAGGAGTCTTCACTTCCCCACTTCACCCCAGCTTCTACCCCCCTGCTGTGGACTGCAAGTGGACTATTAAGGTTTGCTACAGTGTTGCTCTTCCAGCCCCCTCCTCTACCTGAAACACCCTCACCCACTTCCTCCTCTCCCTCCACCACTCTTAGCCTGCCACAAGAGGAATGCTGAGGCAGCAGTATCAAAGCCAAGCTGTTCAGTACCTCTTCTATCTTCATCTATCAGATGGCTGCTGCTGCAGCTATAGCTGTGCTGCAGTGTTGTGTGTGTTGGTTTTGTTTGCTGGTGCATTGTATGTAGTGTATGTGTGCACACTGATTGTTTTGCTGTGTTGCATATTGTGCACTGGCACTTAGAAGGGGTACAGATACATGTATTTATGTGTATGATCTTGTGTGGGTGTGTGTGGAAGAGAGATTAGGGTGGCAAAATTCTGGGAATTTTCAAACTGGGAAACTGTCCATGGGAATTAACAGAAATTGATGTGAACAAACTGGGAATTTACTAAATTGAAGGTACATTTTTTAATAGGGAACTTAAACAAAGTTGGGGAAAATAATATTTTAGCATAATCCTGACTAAAACAACCAAATATCATGCAAGTACAGTTGAATATCTATGCATTCACATACATAGCATACTGTTTACTGCAGGGCTACTGACAATAACCCCTACGTGCACTGTGCATTCCTCCATCACGTGCGCAGATGTCCTGGACGACACTTTGAGCCTAGAGCATACAACTATTGAAGCCACACAAAGTGAAGCAAGTTTTGATGACATTATATGGCAATATACCGTATTGAACAAATTTGGTTATGTTCAACTTATCAATATTACATATAAATTAGAGCTTCAACAGCGAATCAATAAAAATCGATGTTGGCATCGAATTTCGTTATTGATTCATTGTATCACATGACTAATGTGTAACTTCCCATGTCATTTCCAATTTTTAATATTTCCAAAATTCCCAAGTCTAACTTCCCATGGAGATTTACTGGAAAATTAACCAGAAATTGTCCACCCCTTTCTAACCCTAAGAGAGATATGCATGGAAAATAAGGATCTAATAAACCACTTACCTCTGCCTCAATGCTGTAGGTCCCTGCAGGCAAAAAAGTGCGGGTGAAGTTCACCATATTCCGCATGAAAGAGCCTCAGGTGGACGTCCGTGTGTGTCACAAAGACTATGTGGAAGTTATGGGAACCAAGTAAGACTTTAACTCATTTAAATCCCATGCTTGTTTAACTTATTTGTGATTGTGTGCATTACAGGATAATTACAGCTTAATACAACCTGGAACTAATTTATAACATTTTGGCATCATTCCTTTAATCAGTAAATGATACCACATGTCTCGGTAGATTACAAAGCTAAAAGGACTAACTGTTCTGCTTACAGTTGTCACACTGTTTTCACATTTTGACATTTTGGGTTCACTCAGTTTCAGTTTACCTGCATATGCAGTGGTTCTACCTGGATAAGCTGACACCTTTTTGAGAACCTGTCTGATTATCTGACATATCCATTGCAATGTCAGCCATAACTTTGTTGAGGAAATTGTAATGATGTAACCCATAGTTGATTGCTAAAACGTAAGAATTAAAACCCAAGTTGTAATAAACCAGAATTTTTCCCCTTTCAGCATAGTTATTTTTTTTTTCCATCAGGTATTGTGGAGAGATGTCTTCTTTGGCTCTGACTAGTCAAACCAATGTCCTAGATGTGATCTTCCACTCTGATGAGTCCTACACTGACAAAGGCTTCAGTGCTGAATACAGTGCTTATGATCCCACAAATCGTGAGTTAAAAGTCTGCTTTGCACCCACATTTACATGACACCGCAAGATGGTTGAAATATTGAGAAGAGACAATAGCATACATAACCTGCCATTACAGAGTGGTGTTGAGAGACTGTGGCTGACTGACAGTTGAATAAAGCTGTTTGTGATAAAGACTTAGAGACTATGGCAGTGAAACTCAAGAGCTAGACTAATCACCGGAGAGGTTGTTTATTGGATCCATTTTATTTGCCACTGTCAGTCAGGAGCACTCCACTTTCAATACTCTCTGCTCTTTATGTTGTCTCCTAGTTTCATTGAAATGTATTTATAATTGCTCTGATCAACAGAAACAAGTGCTGGCAACACAATGGATGTTGTGCAGATACACAGTGTATCTGTCACTGTCACTTGCCTTTGCTTAATTTGTCGTCATAATCATTTTCTCGTTTTTTCTCTCTTTTGTGTTTTCCGTATGCAGCTTGTCCCAACATGTTTACCTGCAACTCCGGGATCTGCATCAAGAAAGAACTGAAGTGTGATGGCTGGAATGATTGTGGAGATATGAGTGATGAGATGAAGTGCAGTAAGTTCCTCCTTGACCCAACCACACTCTTCCTGTCTCTTCTCATTTCTTAATCTCTTTCCTTCATCCTGCTTACAGGTCTTTTTAAAGAAATATTTTTTGCTTTTTTTAAATTATAAAAATTGTTTTCTCACTGTGTTTGTTTGAACTGATAAATATTTGCCTCTTAAATATGAAAATGTGGCGAGCATCTGGCTAGCTCAGCTTATCATAATGATTGGAAACAGAGGGAAACCCACTTGTCATAGCATCTTTGTCTAGTTTGTACAAAAATTGAAGTGCAAAATCCTTATGGCTAGACACCTCATAGTGTTGACAAGAGTGCATCCAGCCAAGAAATAGTTCAGAACCTAATTCCTGTAAAACCATAACTTTTGTAACTGATTTTTATTCTTTGAGTTTTGTACAAATTAAACAAATGAAATATAATGTGTTATTAGTGAGCTTTAGAGTTGCTTGTATGCGGTTTTTATAAATTTGAACAGAGCCAGACTAGCTGTTTTCCAGCTGTTTTGTGCAAAGATAAGCCTACTGGCTGCTGGCTGTAGCTTCTTATCTATCATACATACCTTCACATCTATTTCAGTGAATAAGTGTATTTCCCAAAAAGTTTCACTATATCTTTAAGGTTACTTTTCCTTTTCTATAACAACTTGAATATTATTTTCCATTGTTCAATACATGTTTCTGTTTCAGAGTGTGAGAGTGGCCAGTTTTCTTGTGCAAATGGCCTTTGCAAACCAAAAATGTGGGTGTGTGATCGTGTCAATGATTGTGGAGATGGCAGCGATGAGAAACAGTGCAGTAAGTATTTCACTAGCAAGGACCACATTAACAATAAGATGTGATTCAAAAACAATAGATGAGTATAGCTGGCTGCATTTTGGGGAGGCTTATAGGAAGCTCATCATTGCACCTGGGCAGTTCTGATCCCTCAGGACCGTATGAAGCAGGGGAAGAAACAGGAAGAGAGAAGTGCGTGCCGGGGGGTGGGGTCTAGGTAGTATTTATAAGAATGTCCGGAGGCGGAGCAGTTGTGGTGTCATCCTCCTCCTGACACTGCTCTGTATAAGCTTCGAGTCTATCTCTTCAAACACTTTTTAGGGGATACAAACCCTACCTAATGCCATGCTAATTGTGATGACATTAAAGGTACATCACCGAAAACACTGTGCTACTGACTCCTGGGCTGTGTGTAGTCATTATTTTATCAGTGATGGAGTTTGTTTGAAGCCTTTCTCTGGTTGCTCAACATCCATTTAAATGCTTTATCATGTGTAATATATGCAAGAAAAATGGAGACAGATGGTAATGTCCACCGTGGCTGCACCACTAATGTCCTTTTGAAGCCTACTAGTTTATCTGCTTTGTACTCAAGTGTTCATCTTTATGTTCTTGTAAATTCTTAATCTTTGTGTTCCTTTGCCTTCAGGTTGCGATGAGAACGAGTGGCGCTGTGGGAATGGAATTTGTCTGCCTCAGGATGTTGTGTGTAATAATAAGAAGGATTGTGAAGATGGGAGTGATGAGGCCTCTTGTAAAACCTGTAAGTGGCAGTGCTCATTCTCTTCCCAGTCAGTCATGCATTTGAAAATCCCCACCAGAATGATTTATAAGCATGTTACACAAACCATTAAGCAATTAACCTTCATTCAAGGCAGAGTAGAGGTTCAGTCTTTGCAAAAATACTGCACTCCTTTTGATGCATTTTTTTCACTGTTCTCATTCTTTTCACTTTTTCTTTTATTCCCTCCTACTCACTACTTCACTTTTTATTAATTTCCCTTTTACTTACTCAGTCTCACACACACACACACACACACACACACACATACTCATGCATTAACTTTTGATTTTCACTTCTGTGAATAAAGAGGGATATAAGACCTCAACCTCAATCAATACACCCAATCAATGTAATCTGCTCCTCAATCACTATGCATTGTGCATTCAAGCTTCACTTTGAAGCCTTGCTGAT
>JANJYP010215532.1:0-10121 GCA_024605115.1 Rastrelliger brachysoma
TATATAAACAACTTTGCATGTAGATCCCCTTAAGACTTGTTCTGGGAGCCTTTTTGTGATGTTAAACTCTGATTTCTGGAGAATTCATGAGGTTTGGTCACTGAAGAGAAGAACAGAGCTTCCCCCAATTTAATCTCTTCATACATCTCTCTCCTTCTCTGGAAGTGCAGCAAATTTATGTCAAGTAATCAGTTTATACTCACTGATTAAATTTTCAAATCAGCAGCTGTGTGACATTTTGCTTAAGAGACACCTATTGCCAGTGAAGATTCAAGCGGTCAGTTTTCACCAAAATAAAAACATTCAAGGTAACTGACATTTTGCGGCAAACATCTGCTTTGTACCGCCACATCTCTGCGGGTCTCAACTTCATTTCCACCAGCCATTAGTCAAAGCATGCTGCATCAGATCTTAAGATATCAAAAAGGGACAGACAGAGAGCCTCAATACCACGCTAACCTATTTAAACAGTTAATCAATCAAACTTTATTTGTATAGCACTTTTCATACATCATAACATAGCACAAAGTCAGAGCAAACAGACAAAAAAAATCATTAAAAATAAGAACTCAGGAAACTCAGGAAATGCTGTCATAACTCTTAAGAATCTCAATTCTCAATAAAAATGTAAAACAATAAAAATAAATAAAAACTAAAATGAATAAATCTGAGAAATAATGAGAAGAGCTGCAACAATCAGCTTCAAATAATCAACTTGATGATGTATGTTCATGCATTTCCAGCTTCAAAATGTGAGAATTACCGGCATTCCCTTCTTTATCATTGCCATAAGTTGATTAATTAATTAATCAAGAAAATTAATGTCAGATTAATTTATTTACTCATATTTACTTTTATATTGAGCATATCTTTGGTTTTATAGAGGTTAAATGTAATCTCATGTTAATGGGCCAAAATTCCACTTTTGGCATTGTGGTTTGGCAACATTCACACATACATTTACATGAGTTTACAAAAAATAGTCTCCTTTTCACTCAGATATCAATGTGGCTCTTTCCTGTTTTGGAGTTCTTGCATATAGACAGATTTAATTTTATGTAAATGTAACTTTAGCTGCAGAGAGGAATTAACTGTTAAGCGTGCTGAGCAAGCAATATGTGTGTTGCTTCATCTACTTTCTTACTTTGGCCTTGCCTATTTTAAAATTAGACACATCCTGAAATCATTTTATGAATTCAGAGGCTCATTTCTCCTGTGGTTCAGGCTGACACAGAGCCAATATGGAAGACATATTATAAATATATATATAGAGAGAGATATGTGTTTAAAATAAAAAGAATATAAATGACAGATATTTGTAGTTAACACATCCTTCTCTAAATCTCAAATTGAGACAGAGGATTTTATAGAATGCAATGATTGCAATATCATTAAATCAACTGAAAATCAATAAACAGTGATAGTGAAATACTGCCCAGTTTGGACGGCGCTATTGCTGCACAGTTTACCATGCGTTCTCTAAAGTAAGCACACCTGGCTGTTGAAAGTAAAATGCACAAAAAAAAAATGTCCATACAAGTACATTATTCACATTCATGTTTTAAATCATTAAAAGACAGTGATTAAATGAATGTGGTTAACTTCAATTTGCAGTCATTTGGGTTTGCACTGATACAAGAAAAAAAGAAGTTTAATGTCATGCAGCAGCAACACATGACACATTAGTATGCGAGAAACTGTTAATGTATCATGAGAACGTGTGTGCGTGTGTCACTCAGTTAAGTAACATGCTTTGATTATGGGTCCAGTGTTTATAAATGTTAGTTTTTCTTTACCGATCTCACTTCACTTCATTGCCTGTGAGCGAGGAAGATGACACACATCTCAGATGCTCCTTAGCAACCACCATGAGAATAAACCTCTGCTTTGGGTCCTCGTCTCGAAAATATATCACCAGTACTGTGCAATCCTACAACCAAGAGTGATGAAATTTGCCAGCTGAAACTACTGCCTGCCTCATTTTGTAAACAGTCCACGTATCATTTTCTTGAAAACAAAAGCAATTTACAAACGCATGCCAGAAAGACAAAAAAAGATTTAATAGCATACGTTTTAAAAAGATCATTCTTGGTGTTGTGGTTTGAAACATTTACTTAAAGCGCTACTCTGCTTTTTTTAATGTAGCATAAGCAGCATTTAGGAGGAAACGGGTCACACTAGTCACTGCCATCACATCACCAACACAAATACAGATGTCAGCTGCTCACACACAAACAATGCCCTTATACACATCAGGAAGATCAACGTGTTCAGGTGGAGACCCATTACACAGCACATCTCTGCTCACAATTTCTGAGTGCATCGACACACTTCCCTAATATGAACAGCACAGTGTCAGTTATGATGCTCTTCATGTGTGACTCTAAACTGAGATATTTCTTAGCCGTAGTTGACTGTCTGCTTTGCTTCACTGCACATTCTTGTACAACGTGTGCTATTGCGCTCTTTATATTTTGTTTTTGTCAGCAAACTCACAAGAATCTCTGTGATTAATCCACCAGGAAACATGACTGCACCATTACTGGACTGGAGCAAACAGCAGCAGGAGTAGATGCCCTAAATATTCACTCACTGCAACAATGAAGCCACAATAAAACTATCAAAAACATCAAGGTATAAGCAGATCAACATCATAGCAACAGACCAATCTAATAAATGCAAGACATAGTTTTATCTTTTATCTTTCCATATAAATAAAATCCTACTGTCTCAGGTTATCATAGTGCCCAACAGCTGGGTTTACCAGCAACTCATCTGTCACTGTGCTCCTACTCATATATTAAATTTAAGGTGATAAGTATTTTAACACAGAGCAGGTGAAACTTCTCAGACATCAGTAGTGACATTAACAGACTGGTACCATTCATCATTAATCAGCAGTAGGTTACAGTACCTCTATTTCCCTGTCTTGTCCTGTTATCACAGTCTCCGTTACTGTCGCAATGGCCTTGTCTGAGCTCTTGCGGGATGCTGGGACATGTAACTAGGCCTGGGACAGCCGATGCAACCCTCCCCCGCTGGCACAGTGGAAGAGAGACAGATGACAGCAAAGAGAGAGGAGAGAGAGACAGGATGTGCTCTCTCCTCTATCAGCGGGATCAGACTAATTTTCTCTTTTCTTTGCTTCTCCTGTTGTTACTGTCGTCACCCCCACTGTGTTAGTACAGTAGTTTTTTCCCCCTCTTTCTCCTGATTCTCTCTCTTTATCTCTCTCCTCCCTTTCTCCTTCTGTATGCCTGTCTCTCAGCTGCTTCCTGGATTACACCGGTTTTCAGTGACTGAGCAGCACAGTCTTCAAGCTCCCGGATTTAAATACAGGGTTGGAATGTACCACGTGGCAAAAAAGGGGAGGGAATGGGGTGAACCACTTTATGTTCTATTGTGCTGTAAAATGGAGGAGGCCCTGCATCTGTGGCCACTCCCACTTCATCTCCACCTCCCACCTTTTCATGAAAGACACTGCTTCAGTCATCTCATGACTGTAAAACATGTTTTGAACATTTGACAAAACATGTTTGTCAAGAAAGGATTTGTCTGCACATAAATGTTCCTTTAATGTTTCTAATAAAATCCCATAATGTGCATCCTCTGTAGCACTACAATAACAGCTTTGTGTTTCTCTCCAAAATGTCTTTTAATTGGGTTATTGCTCTGACTTAATGTATCTCCAGCTTTAAATGTTTTTTGTTTGTATGCTAAATAGAGAGATCTGTTAATCTGTTTGTTTTTACAATGCAAGAAAACAAAAACTAAATTGTTCTTTTTTATGCTTATGATCATTTTTTTAAGGTGATTGTCTGAAATGTAAATACCTGGTTTGTCTTATTACATACAAGCATATGCATGCATGTGAGCTCATTTACAGCACACAATGTTATTTTCTCTGTTGATCACATGATACCACTGGAGGCTACTTTCCTCCTCTCTCACATGACTGCCTACCGGCACAAGGAAGGCCTGTATGCTTAAGGAGTCTGCTAAGCCTTGATTAAATCTCCATTTTTAGTGAACTTTCAAAGCAAAGATCATCAAGGAATTTTCCAGATGAAGGGCTAAACCAGAGGCACACAGATACACACAGACACACACATCAGCATGAAAGACACACAAAAGGCAGACACAAACCACGCCAGGGACTGAATTCTGGACAGATCCTCATTTTTGTGCAAGACCATCACATACAAATGACCCAGCTGCAACAAAAGTCAAGCCAGCATTATCAGCACGACTCAGAGGAAACTATGAGGATAATATTGACACATAAGTTCAGGTTTTTTTCATTTTACCAAACTATATATTCTGTTTCAACCCCATTAAAAAGGCAGAGGGGTATAAACATCCCTGAGACATCCAGTTAAAGTATTACAACAACACAGAGAAACAAGTTGAACTCAGTGACCCTGCTGCTTTCATAAAGAGTCTGGTTGTTTATAATAGAGAGCAAATATAGACCGTGATTTGACAGTAAGCGACATTATCAGGGGAAGAAACTTTTATAAATACTCACCAAAATCAACTCATCACCCACAGTGTTGACCTACTCACACAGTTCACTCACTGCTCTGACCACGCTTTGTGACGCACCTAAACTGTGGTGGTCAGTGATGAGTCCACTTCCTTTCTGCTGTGGACTAAGTGGGCAGGACCTGTGCAGCCAAGCTGACGTTCAACTACACAACAACCTATTTAAAACTTTAAACCGTTTAAAAAGCCATGCCAGGAAACACAGAAAAGTCTTTAACAAACAGAGTCAACAAATAGAATGTAAGAGGTTAAAAAGTGCTAAATTTTTTACCTTAAATAGAAAGATCAGTGTTTCACTATGAGACAGAAATGATCTAGAAAATATTGTTAGGTAAAATTATCTGACAATAATTTATGGAAAACAAAAAAAACACTATGTACAAATAAAACCACAGAAATAAGAAGTTGGAAAGCACATAGCTTATGATGTTCACTTTCACAGGAAAGAAAGTAATGTGTTCTCCTTCCACTGAGGCTCATGGTGGTGGTGAATGTTTTGATTATGGAACTTTAAAATGATTCAGAGATGGCGAGACAGTGGAAAAGAAGAAAAAATGAACCTGACACAGTTTCATACTAGGACGCAATGATTAAGTGGTACCCTAGTCAGCAAAAATCAATGAATTGTCGATAATTGTCAGATAAAACAGTTTCATACACAAAAGATGAGAAATGACGTGTAAATGTGATGTTTTCCACATTGTGAGGGTTGCATGGTCAAGTCCCTGGCATATGAAGTTTTTGTGTGCCTGTCTACTTGTGGCTGTCCTGTGTAATATGTTCAATGTAGGGCTATTTTTTGGGGGAAAGGGGGGATGTCTTTGATCTGTATACTCTGTATACTACTACCACAAATGTTCCTGGGGAGGCCAAAGATAAAGATACAGAAAAAGAAAAGATAAAGATTCTATTCTATTGTGTTACCTCAACCGAAAGCCAAGTATCCATAACACTGAAGTTAAACAATACCTAAAATAATAATTCTGCACAGAAAACATTGAATTGTAAACCAAGAAAACTCAAGAGTATCTCTGGACAGAATCTTTCACAGATTACCTAAACTAAAAAACTGATGGTTAAGTTTATGACTGCATAATCTATTTAGTTTATCAGCACATGAAAACAACATATGACAACGGCCCAATTTAATAGAGCTGCCATCTCATTTTGGTTCACTTATGAATTCTATCACAGAATCCTGACAGGCAGGACAATATAAAGGAGATTATGTTGGCAGAGAGGTGTTTAGGTGTGAAAATATTGGTTCATATCTACAAATAAATGCTTCTCATTTCTACATTTTTATGCAGTGATTTTCTTATACCTAAAGTGGAGAAGATTGATGTGACCTGCAGTGCTTGTGAGGGTTTCTCACACATGACATTTCTGTGATTATCAACTTCCTTGAGGCAAATGTTTACTTTGACTTTCTGTTGNTTGATTTTCTTATACCTAAAGTGGAGAAGATTGATGTGACCTGCAGTGCTTGTGAGGGTTTCTCACACATGACATTTCTGTGATCATCAACTTCCTTGAGGCAAATGTTTACTTTGACTTTCTGTTGTGAGATTGAGATGGCAGGCCTTGTAAAAAGGAAATAATGTATGCATATATGTGCGTTCATTTGCTCCAATAAAATCTGAGAAGTATGTTGCTGAGTGCTGGCTGTAAATTTTATTTTAGTCTGCAGTTTTTTTTTCTCAACCCCTGTTTGGGCCTCCACGGTGCAGGACACATTTTTTCCCCAAGAGACTAATCAGCAGCATACAGAAGTAGATGTGCACCACTTTTCTCTCTCGTTTTCTCCCAGAGGAACTCAAGAACTGGTATCATTGTTAAGGCTGTTGTTGAGCAGGCCTAATCTCTCACCTTGCACAAACATTCCCGTGTGAATAAAATGGGGTAAACATTTTACAAAATACTCATGGGTTCTAAGCCCTCAGACTGCCACTCGGTATCTCTTTTGGAGCCCATCAGAAAAGGTCTCAAAAAACAATGAACATTCCCAGCAACCTTCCTCACACAAATACACAGAAGCAGAAACTGTAAATCGATGTACAAAGATATGAGATACACACAGTCACACAATCCAGAAGAAACAGATACAGAGCCCCCCCACGCACGCCAATCCTGTGTGATTATCCAGACTACAGTCACCTCTGTCACTGCAGCTCTCACCATATCTGTATATAGCAAACCAGAGCGCTGTGTCACTTGACACTGTCAACATGAACTGTAACACAGTACTTAGCACCACTTCGACAACAAGAGGGTACTGTAATACCCGATTCCTAAGACCAAAGGTAGTCGGGGGAACAAAGCTGGAGGCAATAAAAAGACTGTTGCTACACAGATACAACTAAGAGTGAGGAGGTTTCTGATAACACACGTCCTGTTTCTGGGAACACTGATAGACACACACATGAACACAGCTTGCTACTGCTGTCTCTGATTACTGTAGGACAGATGCTAGGAAGTTTTATGATTAAATCAAAGTTTAAAGGACAAATTAAACTTATTGGGACTTAGTGGAGTTGCATATTCACAATGCAAATAATCATTAACTAGCAAATGTACTGTATATTTGTTTAATAAATAATATTATTAATTATTAATAACCTTTTATGAACAATGAAGAAGAAACAGAAAAAAAATCTCTGGTTCATTTTCAGATGTCTGATTGTGTTTCCAAACAAAGTGAAAATATGAGCCAAGAGATAATCATATGAACAAGTGATTCTCTGACTCATTGTGGGGTCACAGGACAACAAAAACCAGTCAGGGACCAAGCTTCAGCTGACGCCTGCTCATCTGTGATCAAATGAGATGGATTAAATGAAAATGGATCTTCATTAGGAGCAATGGCATGATGAACAGGGACAGAGCAAAGCAGCATGATTAACTGTACCTCAGCGATGAAATACAACTCCCTCATTACTGTGTGTCACCCACTGTCTGTCAGCTGCAAATCACCCCGCTGAGATAGATACACTGCGCAAAGTTATGATTTTGAGTCAGGCTCCTCTGGGTATGCGAGTGTTTGTTTGCTAAAGGTGTGGTGATGATTAATGGACAGATATCCCGGCTCTGCTGACTGTCGAGTCGACCCTGCAACAACAGGCCCACCTGTTTGTGTGATAGCTTATGAGGCCAAGAGTCCTGGTTCTCCAAAATCCCTTTTCCACCACTGACTGACTTCCTCTGTTACACGGGGAAACAGCTGAGCTATTCATAGCAGAAGAAAGGCCAGGAATTTTCCACTCAAACACAGAGCAAATGGGTCTTCAGTCATGTCTGACTGTAGAGCAACCAAAGATCCGAGACACTGACACCAGCCTCTTGTCCAACCTGTTAAATGACGCGGTCCCACCTGTGAGACACCTCAGACTCTGGTGCAGAATCACTTGTACTCATTCTGTAAAATATTTGAGTTTCAAATGACACTACAATTATGAACAGTATGATTTTATTTTGAGCACATTATTGTCAAATCTCAGGGTGCTTGGTGAGAGGTTAAAACTGATGGTTTGACTTTACAAAACACTCACGAATCAGAGATGCCATCTAGTGGTGTCATAGAAAAGTGCAGTACTGTACTTATTTGTGCTATTAAAATGTACTGAAGAAAAAATAAGTTCATCAGAAAGTCTTCTAAATTAAAATGAATCCCCTGTATACAGTACACACTATACAGTCAATACTTATATACCTTTTTTGAATAATCTACTTTACAGTTCAATACCATAAATATTGTGCTAAAATGCACAGTGACACTGTTCTGCTTTTTCTCTCACCAGAGGGGAGAAAAATCATGTTTCAGAAAAAAAGGGTAACACCTACAATAAGTTGTGACACCCCCCACCATAGCTGTGAGGTTACAGAACACTGAAGGGACTCCGAGTGTTTACTTGTCACATGTTTCAGTCTAACAGCTAGTGGGGGCTGGTGAGGGCTGGGCGGGGCAAGGTGGGCTGGCATGGGGGATCCCGGTTGTGCAATTCCATGGGACAACAACATGTAGATGTGCTAATGTTTTGGTGAGGAGTTTAACAGAGCCCCGCAGGGGTAACTGAACAGAGCCCATGTGACTTGGCACGTCATGAGATAAGGAATACAAGTAATTTGAAGAGACGTGTCATGACAGGATCAACAGTGAGTCCAGGTAATGAGTCAAGGATCACACCGCCTTGTAAATGTTATTTAGTGGATAACATGCTTGATAAGAAAATATGGAGCACCGTAGTGTTAGGTTAAAGGCCGGCAAGTATGTGAAGATCAAGCATGTGGGCTCTGTATCGGATCATAACGGAGAGCACAGCCATCATAAATGCTGGAGAGAGGAATTCCCTCCGCCTCTCTGGCAGATGCTGTAATAACCACTATATATCACGTCATTTATGGCAGGACATTATATATTCTGCTTTATATGAGGCAGTGAGAGCCCAGTGGTAGAAAGCAGCCTACAGGCAGACAAAGAAAACTGACTGAGGTAATCAATGTTTCCACCAGCAAATCAACAGTGGCACAATACATAAGAGAACTGTTCTGAATGTGAAGGAGAGAGGAGATAAAAATACATTTGGAAAAAAAACTTCCTAGATTCTTGAAAGGAAAGATGACACGGAACAGAGCGTCTTCTTGTGCTGCAGCAAGAAGGAAGACAGGAAATGATGACGCCTCCAGTTCATGACTTGAATAAAACACCAACTACTTAAGATGCAGCTATGGTAGATTTTTCTACGGCAAGAAATTGGCACAGAGAATGCTAACAGACCTGTGTGGTCAAAGCAAAGTGCTGTAATGGTTAGCCTACATGTGGCTCCTATGACAGACTGGGAGTGCAGAGGGCTCAGCCAAGCGCCTAATTGAGAGGACTTAAATGACTGCATGGATGGAGAAACCTCTAAGTTATTTATTACTGCGGCAAAGACGGGCGTCCTCAGCAAATATGGTGTAGTGTGTGTCAGTGTGAGTAACTGCCTGAGATCTGCTGCTGCATCCCTCCAAAATAACCAACATGTGCTGTGCAGTGGCACACTGAGGTTGTAGTGTCTAATTAAGTCAATATTAACATTTAATTGCTTTGCAGATGAATTGCTGGTCTAACTTTCCAGTTTGTCCCCATGGAGACCAGTCGGCATCAACATCAAACGTAATGAAAGATCTACAATCGTTTGGACCCTCTCCCATCACAGTAAAATGTTAATCAAACTCCTACGCATATCTGGTGAACAAACACTACTGAATTACACAGTCATTGCCAGATACCAGTTAGATAAAGGCCTGCTGTAACAAAGTCTAATTAAAGTAAAGTATTAAAGTATGTGTTTACTATGTTAAAATAAGGTTTGATTGTTGTCACCAGCATTCAAGTGTGAATAACAAATAATTTCTTTATAGAATAGTAACTAGAAGGTTCAGATTTATCCTGTAACTTAGAATAATTTATAAAAAGTCAAGTAAAGTGGCTAAAAGTCTGATAAACTGTAAAATTCAAAAGGAAGTTGCAGTGACATGAATTATGCTGCAATTTCTCAGAAGTCCAGAGAAGCCAGTTACCTCAGTAAGACTTAATC
>JANJYP010215657.1:0-10410 GCA_024605115.1 Rastrelliger brachysoma
CATAATTACAAATTAATATTTCTTTTAAGTAATAATAATTACATTTATTTTTTTTATCATTCTAATCAAGTTTAAAAGTTATTTTTAAGAATAGGCGTGGTTTTCCATGAGCAAAAATGACAGAAATATGTGTTACAATCTCCAATACCAATATTATTATTAGTAAAAGCATGATTTGTAAGGTGGAAATTAACTATTTTAAAATGCATTTCAATCATGCATTTATTTTGTTTATTTGTTGCTTATCACTTAAAATGAAAGACTGTATTTAAGATGAATAAAACATGTTCATTTTATAGTATTCGTGTGCTCAGAAAATGATCTAACTTCATACAAATCCCTTGTTTGGTATCAATCTTATTAATGGCTGGTATCAAAAATAAATTATGGAATAGGTAGTACCCTCATTACAAGTCTTGATCAGTGTGTGTGTGTGTGTGTGTGTGTGTGTGTGTGTGTGTGNGCGTGTGTGTGTGTGTGTGTGTGTGTGTGTGTGTGTGTGTGTGAATAGGTGACAACAGACAGCAAGTCACCAATGACATGGTGGTTAGCCACACACCTCAGACACACCACCAGTCTGCTCTGATGGCTAACCAGCAGGGAAAGAAGTACTGAGGTAAAGCAAGCCACTTATGTGTGAAGGTTCAACTTAAAGATACATAGCATTGCTTACATAGAAACACACACAAATCCTATGGATGTTTGTAAACCACATACTTTTTTTCTAACATACTGCCTGTGAGTGATCAGGGATGATGAGAAACCACAGAAACATGCCAAAACTCAGTGAACAGTGTGAAATTACAGTACCATGTGACGTCAGTCTCATGAAAAAAAGTTTTATCATTTCCATCAGGTTCACTTTTTAAAACAGGAAAAACAAATAAGCTGCAGCCAATGTTGCTGTTTTTCTTTGTCTTATGTCAGTAAATTGATCATTTGGTGGGGTTGGAGTGTTGTTTAGATAAAAAAACAATTAGAAGACATGATTTGTAACAGGCATTTTATAAACTAAATTAAGAAAACTGCAAAAAGGTATAGATTTAATTAATCAATTAAAAACTGTGGTTCTAATTCTAATCTCTATTTGATATATGAGAAAAGATTTTGTGAGTGCACATTAACTTTTCCTGTGTTTATCTGAGNATTGTAACAGGCATTTTATAAACTAAATTAAGAAAACTGCAAAAAGGTATAGATTTAATTAATCAATTAAAAACTGTGGTTCTAATTCTAATCTCTATTTGATATATGAGAAATGATTTTGTGAGTGCACATTAACTTTTCCTGTGTTTATCTGAGTTAGTTGAATTAACAGTCATCCACTGAAGTATCATATATACATGCTGTTTATTTTCCATTGCAACAGAAGACAGTAAATGTTTTACAGAGTCTTTTAAATTTCATAGATCTTCCGCTGCTGTCCCAGACATAAAACTCACAAAAGCGAAGTTGTGTTTAGGCAACCTGAGATGAACCTGGACCGCAGTGAACTCCTACTAATTGAATTTTTCATCATGTCCTAGACAGTCACCTCCACCCACAGTGAAAACACCGCTATCTCTGAGCATCTAAACACACACACACTTCAACAAGGAGACGGCCAGAGACACACAGACATATAGGCACTTACATGCATTCTCATTCTGACACCCAATCACCCTCCCACAGACAAGCTGGAGCATGTGTGACAGAGCTAGCTGGTTGGAAACAGACATCCCTCTGCCCTGAGGCTCAGCTCTATCCCACAGGAAGCTGGAGTGTGAGCTGGGACACACAAGACGAGGGAGGGTGGGAGGAAGGAGAAGGAGGGGGAGCAGCCAGAAAGGCTCAACATCAACTGGAATTGCATGCAAAAGGATCTGATCACTCTCTGATTAGTTTATTTATAGTTATAGCATCATGGTATTGATTTGTGAGTGCGAGTGAAGCTACTTAACATACTCAAACGAAAAGAGGCATGAAAAAAGGGTAGAAAGAAATCAGACATTCAGGTGAAAGGTCATTTGTCTATATTATCAGGTGCAGGTAGTCCACTTAACCATGAGGACCCAGTTGACATTAGTTTGTATTGGTCCCTGATCTTAATGTATTATGATTTTGCAGCAGAGATTCAAAAGAACAACTCATTCTGCAATGCTATTACCCCCCCCACCCCCCTTACAAAAAAAACAAAAAACACAAACAGTAGAATGATATGACTCTNGAACAACTCATTCTGCAATGCTATTACCCCCCCCACCCCCCTTCCAAAAAAAACAAAAAACACAAACAGTAGAATGATATGACTCTAAAGTTTCAAGACTCCCTTTTAACTTTATAACTCCCCCAATGAACAACTGTCACTTAGAAGTAAATGAAAAAAGGACAGCTCTAAAGTACATTTTCTTCATTAAACTGAAAAATGCTGCTTCAAACAGAGATGCCTCTCAATACTGCTGGCCCATTATTTATGAATTCAAGTGAAGATACTTTTGAAATTGACATTTTTTCATCAAAATTAAAGGGTGACAAAGGTACTACTTTTCACTCTCCATGTAATTGGATTTTCAACCAAAAAGGTTTATGTACAGGTAAGCGCTATACATACCATTCACAAGCCAGAACTACATATTACAAAACTGTATTATTATGCTATACTGTATAGTACATTATTACTTTAACAGTCAGTGTCCTAGCCTTGTCACTTATGACCAAATGCTGAGTGAAATATTTTCATTCATACAAAGTTCTTTCAATAGAGCGGTTCAATGTTTGTACCAATCTTATCACAGTATCTAATCTCTTGGCTAAAACGGATCCAAAAGTTCAGTTAATCACCAATAACTTCCCTCTGCACAACATCCACAACATCTGGGACCCTTCGCACACTGTACATCCAAGCACATGCACACAACGCTCAACATTCACACAGACACATTGACATGGACCGAACGCACAAGTGCTCACCACATTTCTGCTCCACAGCTGTGCAAGAAGACAAGACTCGATAAATAACCTCTTTGAATGGGATCCTGTGGGTTTCAGTGTTTGAAACTTTGAACATCCAGGGATTGTTCTCTACAGCATAACAATTTTCCGCTCATATCCCGAATGAAGTGTTCCTCTCAACGCACTGAGAACTCAAACACAGCATCTATCTGTCAGTCTGTCAGCAGGCCACGGCTTTTAATGGACTACAGGTGCCAGCTAATAAGGGCCAATAAATGTGCCACAGCAGAGCAACTGCCTGTCCTGTCCTGAACAGATATAACAGGAGCACAGTAGTGGACAAGGGGGTTTAACTGCTGGGGAAATAATCAGCAGTCGGGAAAGTCCAACAAAGTCACAACCTGCTGCAGAGTCATCAGATCAGGGGAGGCAGATGTGGGACTATATAGATGATATGAAGACAGGAGAGAGTTAAAAATATATATATATTATTGGGATCTAAGACTGACTTTATGTGTGTAAATGTAAACAAAGATGAGAAATATCTTACTAAAATAACTTTTACTAACCTTTACTAAAATAATTTGGTCCCTCTGTAATAAAAATGATTTACCCCTTATCATGAGCAAGCAACACCTAAAACTAAAATGAGTAAAATACATGTGGAATTTATGATTATGCAAATNCCTGTAATAAAAATGATTTACCCCTTATCATGAGCAAGTAACACCTAAAATTAAAATGAGTAAAATACATGTGGAATTTATGATTATGCAAATACAGAATTATGTTAAAAGAAAATATTGCTGTGTTTTTTGATCATCTCAATATGAAACACGAAGAAGATACTTTTTCTTGAGTACTATCTTCTAATGCTTTGGCAGCATCATACACATTTTGATCATGGTTTAATTTCCTGATTGATCCATAAACACTTGTATGTGTGTTCTCCAGGTTTTTATTATTTCATAAATTTACCTTACTCCAACCATCAATTGGTTTCAAAGGACAATTTAGCAAATCTAAACTCTAAAGCAAACCAGAGCTGCAACAGTCAATGAATCAGTTAGTTGATCAACAGGACATGAATCACCAACTTTTTAGATAAGTGATTAATCATTTTAAGCAATACTTTAAAAAAGATAATTGGATATTGAAGTGTTTCTTAGGACAACAAACACTCAACACATTTTAGGTTCTATATTTGGCTTTGGGATCAATAGTTTTCATAAGTTTATAGACTGAACAACTACTAACTGAACAGTCAAGAAAAAAAAAGACAAAATGATGAAATAAATGATGAGTAAGTGTTAACTGCAGTCCTACAACAGACATATATGTAAAAGCATAAAAAACATTTTTGTCCAGTTTTGTGTGATATATAGAGAATGTTGTATGATGTATAAAGATACTATTATACAGCCTAGCAGCACTTTTCATCCATTCATCCTTCTATTCTTTCCTTTAGTTCAAGGAGGTTGGAGATTTTCCCAGCGTGCACTGGGTGGAAGGCAGGGAACCACCCCGCACAGGTCACCAGTCTATCACAGTGCGAACACACAGTGCTGCACTCTGTGTGAAAAGAAAAGTGAGCGTGGATCCCTGTTGACCCTCTGTGTATTCAGCTGAGTCTGGTCCCATAAGCCCGGCATAAATGCCCAGCATGGTACCTCGATCCTCCCCGCCATCCAAAGACCAAGAAACTCACTCTCACAGCCTCTTCCTTTCACTGTACCCTGCCGTCTCTCTCTCTTTCTCTCCGACACTCACAGAAAGACAGTGTCTCTCCCCCACCAGTTGCTCTTCCGTTGTCTCACGCTCTCCTCAAACAAGCAGGTGCATTAGGGTGCACCTCTGTATAATATTAACTTTATTTATATAGCAGCTTCCTAAACAAAGTGCTTTATAGTAAAAATTACAATAAAATACCCAGAATAAAAACATTAACAATAAAAAACAATAAAAAAATAAATTAAAACAATAAATGTCAACAGGTAAGAAAAACCATGCTATAATTGAGTTGTTTATGTATATTCCTGACTGCATTATAGGACCACTGCAATTCAGCGTTAGGGTTAGTGTTAGTATGTTAGGGGAACAATATCCTGAATATCTCAGCTACTAATACTGTATTTTCTTACATCTTATTGATTTATAGGTTACAACAAATAGATGTATAATTTATATATTTAGCTTGTTTGGACTCTTTTCCATTCTTAATTGCTATTTGTTGCGTGAATATACCATCAAGGATTGCTTCTCAATGTTGCTGTACTCTATGACGATATTTATATATATTCTATTCTATTCTATTCTATTCTATTCTATTCTATTCTATTCTATTCTAGTGTCTCACCTCACCATGCACCCCCTGGCATAAAAACAGTGATGAGACAGAGGAGCATCAAGAGAAAGAAGTACAGGAGAAGGAGGAAGAGGAGGAAGAGGAGGAGGACAACAGCTCTAGACCTGAAAAAACAACAGCTGCAACAGCCGCATTGTCATTCCAACATTTGTTTCATGCTGAGTGCAGCAGCAGGTCAGTTCACGGTATGAGAGCCACACAACTAACACCGTTGTTCATCCTCACTTGTGCCATTTTGCATCCTCAGCTTAAGAAAGCTGAATGAATTCTAAATGTTAAAAAAACTGAGCTTTGGGTGTCACAAAAAAAAAGACACTAGCCAGCATTACAGAGTCATGGGACATTTTAAAATCCGTTTTTTAATTCTCTCCAATCATGCTGAAAGTACAGTATGTGCTAACCTTACATTCCATTCACACAGTAGCTCTCCTGTATATCACAGTCATGGTGTGAAATCCACCACAGCCATCACACCTGCACCCGTCCAGTCACAACATGTAGGTGAATCTTGGAGAAATGACCTGCAGGGAGCTTTGTGTGTAGACAAAAACAGGGGCTACTGATGCTGAAGATACAATAAACTGATATTTTTAACATCAAGAACAGTTTAAATGAACAGCTGCTGTCATGTCACTTCTCTTAAATTCCACTCTAATATAAAGATGCAAATTAATCACCACTAAATTAGTCACTATCATGCACCTTCACACACAATATCCTCAACATAAAACTAGTAATACAATATACTATGTGTCTTTTTAACCTTGAACTGCTCTTACACATGGGAGGCCATGCTTCATGTTTCACCACACACACTATAATCATGTGTGTCTTTCTTTACTAGTTCTTTTTTTGTTAGTTATTGGCTACCAGGAAATGAAGGCCCTCCTCATGTAATTAATGGGCACAATTATGTAATTGAGGAGTGGTCTGCCGTTCGCTGCAAATAGGACCAGATGTCCCCTAAGCATGCTAGTCAAGAATTTTCAGTTGTTTTGATCACTTACAGTGGGGTCAGCGCCTGTACCAAGACCTAGCTTGCCCCCGTACAGCTACCCAGACCCTCTTTTCTCTCTCTTGTAAATAAAGACTTAATGGTTTACAAGCCTTCCAATAACCGTAATACCTTCAGAGTGAGTTAGCTCGCAAAGCAGCCAGACACACACGCTGGAATGACTGCTGAGAAGAAAAAAAACACCCACGTGCATTTCTATTCAAAAGCAGATTGTCTTTGTTAGGTGAAAATACAGTTTTTATGTTGTAACTTCAAGGATAATGTGTATTTTTACTGATTTTAGTGTTTGTTAAAAATATACTTTTTTGATATGAAATGTATACAAATAAAGTATTTCTATACAGAATATATAAAATCTGCTGCTGATACTTTATTAACATCAGGTTTTCTTGGTTCTTACATTTGTAGTGTGTATGCATGCATGGACAGATGTGTTTGTGTGTGAGTAGGCATGCTCTGTCTACAGGCTACAGTACTTTTGGGAACAAATTTCAGACTAGTTAATTTGGGACAGCTTGTCCAATAGAGAATAAAAGCTATGTCACCATTTGGGAAAAAGCTGATTTTTGGGTCAATGGTTAATGTTAAGGTTAGGCAAGAAGTGGTTATGGTTGTGGTGAGGACAAGTCTCCAGGAAATTAATGTATGTTTATGACCCCAAAAGTGACAATGATTTGATGTGTATGTGTATGTGTCAGCACATTATTGTGGTGAACCAACCAACCAACCCCTAAATTTGAAGTTTAGACTCTTTCTCAGCTTCAGGCTGATTTACATGCTGCTGATGTCATCCCTTGCTGTGTATTCAGTCCGCTGTGAGCTGCTACCTCAGTGCTTTCTAAAGTTAAAGAAACTCAACACTACTATTCAGTGTTAAAATAGGACACAACGTGAGGAAATCTTAACGGATGTAAATTGTTTGATGTAATTAGTTGTTTCTCTAGGTCAGAGATCTTCAATGTGAGACAATCTTTTCAACTACAAGCTAGAAATGGTTGATATTTTACTAAAGGATTCTTTTCATATTTTATCCTATAGTAGATATTTCCTGAGCCCAGAACCTCCACTGTGAAAAAACTGCTTTATAGTTAGTTGTTGAGTGAGCTACTCCCCTTCATCCTAAACATCAGGGAATCTATTCGAAGGCTAGATGTGGGCCCGGATCTTTCTCATGCTGAGCAAAACAAACAGTCATTGCTGGCACGAAATACAGAGGAGCCAGAATTATGTCTTATCTGATCCAAGTTCTTTGGTTGAGACGTGAACTGTCTCTGCTGTTTCACGAGTACAGACGACTTCTTGGGTGTTACAGTAGGAAATTACTTTAACTCTGAAAAAGTTGGAAATTGATATTATGTGACCTTGTAGGAAAAAACTACAAAAGCATAAACTACAAAACACCACAGCAGTTTTTGCTTGTGCAAACTTTTAAGTACTCCCTACTGACAACAGTTATGTTGTAGCTTCCAGCACTATTCCAGGGTGCAATGTTCCAGTGATAAAATCATGTCATTAAAATAAGAAATGCCATCTAACACATTGGAAATTGTTGTTGCTCAATAAACGGCAGAAAAGTCAGTCAGTGTAGTTAACTCAAGCAGGGCAGGGCCAGCCAGTCAGGACGGTTGAGTTGTAAATGTGTTCCAGCAGGAAAAGCCAAGCTTCAGAGCAAGGCGAGCAGTCTAGAGTCGGCAACTTTCCCCTGCTCCAGCTAGTGCACCGCCCCTCCCGGCAGCCCACCCAAGAAGCAGCCCATGGGCATAAATTTGAGAGCCTGACTCGCTGCGGATTTAAAACAATCTGCATCTCTCTCTCCCTCTCTCTCCCTCTATCTCTCTCTCTCACTCCTCCACTCTCCTTCCCTACACTCACTATGAAATGTTTCTCCCGTTCACCCTTTACTCTCATTTACCCTTCTTTCCTTTCAAACAAATTCCACTGTTAATGAAAATGGAAAGCTTTTTCTTGGCTTGTGCCAATAACATTATTTTTCTAAAGCTTAATTAAGTTTGCAAATGCACAGGAACTGTATTTTTGTGTGTTACTATACAGTCTTCAAGAGAGGTTTTTCTTCTTCTCCTTTACTGTACAGAAGACAATACCAAAGCTTTGTTGAAATAAAGTTAATTACATCTCACCAAACATAACCATCCAAAAGTTTGTTGCTTCCTGAAGGGAATTATTTTCTCAATAACAAGTCGACTGCTAGTTTCCATTTACGTTTTATGGCACCACTGGGAACACAAGTATAAACAATATTTGATGCTACACAAGAAAAAATCCAGTCAGTTCACAAAATCAACAAAACAAGGACACCACATCACTTTTGTTAATCATGTGCTATTTAGCCAAAATGGGTTTGGTTTGGTCACAGATGCTTCTCTTTGAAAGGAGGATTTATCATCTTGTTTCTGCTACGAAAACAGTCAACAGATGTTACTCTTAAATTTAAATGAAGGTGCAGAGTTGTCTCTGAATCACCAGTGAGAGTCTGTGACTTTCCACATGGAGACTGAAGTCTGATCAAAGCTTTCTGTAGACTGACTGTCATATCAGATGTGTTGTAGTAAATATGAGGCTGTTTGACTGAGGGTGTAGTTACCTTTTACCCACAGCAGATTCATGTCAGTGTATCAGTGACGACTCTGCCTGCATTTGGCTTGCAATGGTAGTAAGTCATGTGTGTGTGTCACTGCGCTACGTCCATGCATGTGCACTGACTTCCTGTTATGGCATCTGATCTGGTTAACGTGGCATCAGCAAGCCACTGTAGCTTCTCACAACTGTCACTTACTTACAGAGCAGGAAAACAGGAATAGAAAAAGACGTCAGAGTTCTGAGCAAGCGGCAAAGGCAGACACAGACAGAATGAGAATTTTTTTTTTTTTTTTTTTTNTGGCAAAGGCAGACACAGACAGAATGAGAAAGATTTTTTTTTTTTTTTAAAAACGACGTGAAGAAGGACATTTATACTGAACTGAAGAGATTTGAAAGAGAAAAAACAAAAAAGAAGAGAAGAAAACATACAATAAGAAAAAAAATCCCTTTTTCTTTGTGGCTCTAGAAGGCTGACCACACTATTCACTAACAGTGTGGTTTGGGTCATCCATTGTTTAAAATGTTTTTGTGGCTCTATAAACCTGGAACAAATGGAGATCTCTTTCAGTTTACATAAAAAAATCATACAAGTGGGTTCAGTTTAAGGTTAATGCACATAAACTCACTTTTGAAAATTGTTACTTGTGCAGATTTTAAAGAGTCATGGAAAATCCCCTTTCTTGAAAATTTGGGGGTCACTCAGTTTGTCGATCACCAGATCTTTATATGATCTCTGAGCAGCCATTAACCCACTGCCTGGCCATGGAGATGGATTTAGAAACAAAGGTACCCTCCTTCAGTGATATGCCAAGGGTGTCAGCCAAAATGAAGACACCAAAGATCTTTCAGTCGGGAAGTGAATAACACAGTTGGTAAAGTGTACAGAACTCCAATGAAAACACCTATTTGACAAAATGATGATTAGTGATTGATTGATTGATTGATTGTAAATTAGTCATATAGGTTAACTATAAAACATTGTTTTATTTTTAAAATATCATTAATGCTTTTTGCCTTACATCTACAAACAAGATCTATTTTAAGTTATTTTAATTTGTACATTTTTATACAGGAATTTGATATGAGCATTGTTAATTCAGAGGCTGTTCAGTTGGGCTGTGCTTTCAATGGACACACCCTGATGTTTCAAAGCAGAGAATAATGTTTATTTTTCCACCATTCTAAAACCTAATTTTACATAGTCTGCAATTCTTTTCATTCAAATTTGGCTGGAAAGTTAATTACACATTGCATTGTGGTATAACAAACTCAGAACACATATTTATTATTGCTTAACATGGATTTTAATGGGAAGATATTTGCTCTACACATTAAGGAGGGTGTGCGGTATGTGGAACTGCAAGTTGCCCAGGAAATCTGCCAACCCAAGGATCTTGGGATGTTATCTCATCTCAGATAGCAGAGTTGTTGTCCAGAGGGTTCATCATAAACACACGCAATATGCCTCAGCACTCTTTCGCAATTTCGCCTCACACAAACT
>JANJYP010215752.1:0-16853 GCA_024605115.1 Rastrelliger brachysoma
GAGGCCTCACTCAAAGAACATCATTTGTTCTTGTCAGTACTTGTGCCAGCGGAGTTCTATATGAAAGAGCAGTTTTAACCTTTTTAAATCAATACCACCAGCTGCACAAACACAAAAGACAGACAAATGCGTTTAGACAGAAAATGAAACATTTTAATCCATCAATCAACTCCATTTACAAAAGTATATCCCATTTTATATACAATATGTACAGAGACATATAAACAACTCTCATTTTTCCACATGGACTCATTCATACGGTAACTAAACAATAGCACTGTAACAAAACATCACTGATATTCTGCAGGGATGTTGTAGTGCAAATGTGCGCAAAATATATAGTGCTGTTGCTCTGTGAATACCTTATAACTCCAGTTTTAATGGATTTTTTCAGCCTTGCATAGATACCTTTATACTTGCACTGAAACTTTATATGATAATTTAATAATTTCTTATAACCAAGGGGCATATTTTGCTTTGAACCCCTTCTTGTTAAACCACAACTGCTAATATAATTAAATTATTAAAAATTCCAAGTCTAAAAACTGAAAATAAAACATTTGGAATAGCTAGTGTGTTTGGAGATACAAGATTATCATTCAACAGCACTTAAAAGTATGTAAATATAAAGTATCTGTCAGCGCAGTGTCCTTCCTTGTTATAAAGAGAGATGCTGTCTGTGTTGACACAAAATGGTGACTATGAATAGAAACGTTTGTTTGATGAGTAAAGGGACATTTGGCTCATCAAGGTTTGTCTCTTTGCACAAAATGAATGGCAGTGAAAGCTTAACAGTCCATATGCTTTTTTTTTTTTTTTTTTTAAATACAGAGCTGTGAAAGTGAAGAAAGGTCACCCAGGGGCTTCCTCAACTTTATTAACCTGGAGGATAGAAGTATCTTCTTGATGGGGTCTCATGGGGCAAGACTTGGGCTTGTCACTTATTTAACACAAATCTAACCAATTTATCAATCCTGCGTTAGGCAGGATAAAAAGACAGTGTTACTCTGGGCTGATTTGACCGTCGTGAGCAACATTTCATTTATGCAGAGGGCTGGTGATTGTGTAGTTATCAGTTCTGTCCAGCAGATGGAGCCTCTCCAAGTCTGACACTTCCAAGGAAAGTGGTGTGGTTGGTCATACTGATGAGTGTGTCCTCATACACTATGCGTATGGAGATCCTCTGGCCAGCGCGGAGCAAGCTCACCCCTGCCGTGTAGCAGGTGTTGAACTTGCGCTGGCCTGTCTCAATGCTGCAGGTGCAGCGGAGGAACGGGTTGGAGTCCACCATCACCTCATAGCTGGCAATGTCGGTGAAGTTGAGGTAGTACACCTGGTGGAGAGGGGAGACATAATTCACAGAAGACTGAGAGGGGTAGTCAACACAAATCTGCATGATATTAAAGAGCTCATTCAAAGCTAAAACAGCTGGAATATTAGAGTAGCCAACAAGCGTTTGAGTTATAGATTCACATTTAGCCACAGGGAGCGGGGAAATAAATATGTCATATAATATAACTCAAGCATTCATGGATAAGCAAGGCTTTTAAGCTTAACTACAGAGCAACTGCCAGTTCTTCTGATTCTCAACTGTAAATTCAAAGAGTTACGTCAAGGACCGTACTCACTTCTACCTGACTATATATGAAGTAGACACCATCCAGCAGCACCTCTAGCTCTCCAGAGCGAGAGTGCATTTTAAACACACGGTGATGGATGGACACCATCTTCCAGTTCCTAAGGATGCCTTCAGACAGATCTAAACATGTCACAACAAACAAAGGAAGAGGTAAACAGTCAACATAAACAGCTTTGGCTATGTTTAAACAAGAGTTCAGCACTCACAGAAATAAACCTGCTAATGATGCTTATACTCTGTTCAGACTGACAAAGTGATGCAGCATGACTTGAATGCTCCTGACCTTAGTTAACACAGGTCTGACTTATAAGCCTATAACTGTATACTAATCCTAGTAACAGCTACAGTCTTATGTTAGGGTTTTACATAATCTTATAGTAAATATTGGTGGCAATATTTAGCCATCTTAACCAATAAATCTTGGGTTTTGTAATGTAGGTGGCTGCGTTTACTTTCCATTAGATTGACAAGAATAAAGTCAATAATATCTTTTAAAAAATTACAAACACTTCAACTGAATGTCAACACTTTCCTAACATGTATATTTCTCCTGGTGTAATTCTGTGGTTTAGCAGGTATACAGTTGCAGCTCTTTGACAGAGGGCACTGACAAGGATTGAGCATGTTCATTATCTTGTGTCAAAACAGTGGCTTTGCACATGAAAGTGGTGAGACTATAAGTGAATGCAGACAGAAAGGACCCACCTTCTCTCACTTGGATGGTTGTTTCTTGCCCTTGCAAATGGACCACTGCGGGCTGACAAAACAAAAAAAAAAATCTTGGTAACTATTCTGGATACACAATAACATGGGAGAACAACTGTTTCATCACTGAGTTTTGTGTGGGATAAAATTTATCTCTAATGTTTTAATAGGTGACATACTCTACCTGGAATTCCTTTGTTTTTGTCTTGTCGGGAACTCCTGTAACAAAAAGAGAGACATGATAAAATTCTGGACTTCGATACTGCTGAGGAACAAAGTAGGGATGATGATTAAAACAAAACAAACAATGGCATAGCTTACAGATAGATCACTGCTATCCCACACAATGTTTGACATCCTGCATCAGAAACTGTCCCTGTAAAGGCAATGAGTTCATTCATTTTGACAACTTGAGCCCCCTTCTAGTGTGGGAACATGTCTGCATGCAGGCAAACACTGTAATCTAAGAACAAATCTCTCAACTCGTGGGTGTTTTCAACTTCTCTGGCTTGAGTCTTTTGGCTTTATCTCAGCATGTTAAAGTGTTGGATCTATTTTAAGCTTTATACCTGCTGGACCCTGAGCGCCTGGAGGTCCCTGTGGCCCGGGAGGTCCAGGGGGTCCTGCAGGCCCCACAGCATTGCTTCCTGGAATGCCAGGGATTCCAGGGATGCCCGGTGGCCCCTGTGGACCTGGGGGACCAGGGGGACCAGGGGGGCCCGGTATAGCCCTTTTCTTTCCTGAGAAAGCAGAAAGCAAAATGGTTGGCAAATTTAAAAAAACAAACACCTAAGCAGGTTAATCTCATGACAGTCAAATTAATTTTATTTTTTATTACTCAAAATTACATCAATTTGTTTCAAAAAGCACTTTATAATCTGTACAGACTGTGAATCCTGATTTAAATCCTCCAGGTTAATACGTTTGAGAGAATTCTTCACTGGACTTCACTTTTATCTAACATGGTTATTGGATTTTGAACGACATCTCAGTGATACTTCCAGAAAGTAGGCAGCAGGTAGCAGTCAATGACCAAGATCTCTGAAATTAAGACAGAATTTTTTATTACCTTTTTTCTTGTCTTTCCTCTTTTCCTTTCCAGTCGATTCTGAAAGAAATGAAAGCAATGTGATTAAGCTTTAAAATGGTCCTCAGAACAATTATCATCTCAGATAACATCTCCAGTATCCAGATCATTGCATGTAGGTATCCTAAATAGGCTAAAATAACAGATTCAGCTGTTCGGCACTGAGCAATGTAGTGGAGGTATGTCAGTCTGTGGTATCTTCTAGTGTAGTAATTTGTAAGTGTGGTTTCACCTCCTCTGTATGAACAAGTGCCTTAAGCATTCACAGGCAGTGGAACTGGAGAAGATCATTAGAGAGATACTTTATCCTGCCAAAATCCTTTTCTTTGAATTAAGCCCAGATGGAGAATGCAGATGAAAGTGTGTGTATGTGTGTGTGTGTGTGTGTGTGTACGTGTGTCTGTGTATGTGTGTACGCTTATGTTTGTGTGTGTGTCTCCCCTTAAAGACCATGTGTATGTGTGTGCGTGCATGGACGACGTTGGTAGGGCATCTATGTCAGTGCTTGAAAGACAAAATACACTAAGTGTGTGTGTGCTCAGTGTACAGCTGAAGAATCCTTTTCAAAAAGCCGTCTTGCTGCTCTTGTGTTTACCATGTCATTACAACTACAAAGGCCATTTAACCTTAAAACCTCACAGTTTGAGTCCCCCTCAAACATATGGCCAGTGTTTCTCCTCTGGCTAAATGACTGGATGCATCCGCATAGATTTCTCTTAACGAGCAGCCCTATCTGGAATCTGGTGCCCGTTAGGAGTGCCGAGAACGCACACATACGCACACACGTGCAAACACGGGACACACACATGCACACACACAAAAAAACACACATCTAAGGCTGAGATTACAAAAGCCTTTGTCTGTGCGCTGAGAGCAGAGGAGAGACCTGGGAATGATTAGTGTTTAGAGGCTCGGGACTTTACTGATTTATGTAGAAAGTCTCAAAGGTGAGTTTTTTCTTCTAATTTAAACACAATCACTAAACTTCCCCCCCAAGTATTCAGTGTCACGCCACAGACATTGGAATGCCTTGTGATCATGCTGCACTTGTTGCACTCAGACATGAAACTTCAAAGGCTGCACTCTTTTATTTGAATAGCTCACATTCTAAACAAAAACTACAAAAGCTAATTCAGCCGTATTGGCCATATGGTTTGCTGTTGAGCTATTGATTACGATAAATCAATTCGGTGGAATTAATGAAAGCCATCAAAGTCTCAGACGACAACCTCCTTCAAAAATGGCCACCTGGTTCACTAAAACATCTGCATGTTCTACAAAATGACTCATTTTATGTCTTATTTTCCGATGGGTTGGGCCTGACCGATAACACAGTTGGATTCTTGACTCTATATCTGCTTACTTGACAGCTACAAAAGGATATTTCGGGGACCTGGTATTATTTCGAGACGGGGGAAATCAACACGGGCTTCGCTGTCTGTTTCAAATTGGTGAAACCCTCCAAAACTCCCTGTTGTCCTTGTTTGCTATCCAAGTAATAATCAATCCCATTCCGTTTAATCTCTTGCTCTATAAACTCGGCAACGTTATGCGGTGGAGCTGCTTTGTTAAGTAAGCTCAAAGCAGTAAAAAATCAATTCCACAAAAAGTGAGAAACCATTAACAAACTGTTTTCGAAATTTAAGAGCGTTAAGCCCACCATAAGCCTGCTATTTACACTGTACCGAATCCCCTCCAAACAAACATAGGGTGAGAGAAACCGTTACTCAACAGTTGTCCAGGCTGTTGCCAATTACATGTCAAAAAAAAAAAAAAGACACTGACGCAGGTGCACCAGACAGAGAGGAACATACTTGTGCTTTTTCGAATTACTAGTCTGAGCCTAAAAAATATATAAAAAGAATGTACTTGAAAAACTCTGAAACTCAACACAACTTCAGTCTCAAATTGTGAGGAGAAAAGACTCACAAAATATTAAAGGCATACCTGTCTCTGGCTGCTTGCCGGGACTCCTTTTCGATCGCTGAGTTATGCCCCTGCTGTCCTCTGTGGCATGGAAATCGCTATTTCTATGCAGTAACCTCTCCTGGTGAAACACAAGAAAATTTAATAAGTGTCAAAAGTTCACAAAATTTAAGAGGGTCAGAGAGACTCTCCTATAAGCACTAATGCACCTCAAGACCACCCAAAATTGTTTCTTTGAATCAAACTAAAGGGATGAGTGATACAACTTTTTGAGAGTGAAACCCATGTTACAAGTGCTCTTTCTATTTGTGGGGTATAATGTTTGCATAGAGACAACTTTGGGGCATTTGAAAAGATGTGCGATGTCAGCCAGCCACATTCATTTGTGGCCAACTCATTGTCTGTCCCATTGGGGCTGTAACCTATCCTGTAACCCAAGTCACTTTTGTCTGTGTTTCTGCCGTTTGAGACAGTCACCTGGACACTGCTGTTCTAAAATTCACCTTTTTATACAAAAGGAGGGCATGAATTGTGGTTAATCTGAGAGCAATACCCATTCATATGGCACCTGGTCCCAGCCCTATTCAGAGGTTGCGTGAATAAGCTAAAAACAAAAAAAAAAAATGTAGTCAAAGAAAGGATCTGATGTAGCTGGTCTGAGCTCATCTCTAAAAAACAGGAAAAGCTATGCTACAGTGGTGGGGTGTTCCCATGGGCCAGTGTGTGGTGGGACAAACCGCACGCCTGTGTTCTTATGTGACTGGTTCTGGTCGACCTACATTCACATGAACTCTGAGGGACGTGCTGACCTGACTGTAGCACGCTCGGATGTGACCGGCTCTGACAGCAAAACTTTTCGTGCTAAGCGCATGCAGTTCCTGTTGAGATGTGGATTGTTCAAAGTCACATACTGTTAGAACAGCCAGTTTGTGATCACATCTTTGGAGGGTTCCCAATAGGCAATAGACAAAGAAACCCAGCACTAGAAACACAACAAGACCACCCATAGCATTCTTTTCGTCAAGTCTCACAATTACTTTCGGTCACACTTTGGAGTGTCAGCATAAATAATGGTGTGAGTGCAAGGCTTAAAGGCTCTCAATGGCTGAGGACAAACGACCAGACGACTTGTATTGTGCCGGACATCTGCTCGGAGTTTGTGTAACAGACTTCCCCCGAGCAGTGACACGTGCTCCACCTTAGCATGGATCAAAAGATAGTAAATAATAATGTATCGTTTAGTCTTATGGCTGCGAATGAATCAGACAAGCTCACTGACAGACACTTTGACCTCTCTTTTCCACAGGGGCCTATCCCAGTTGGGCACAAGATGACATATTCCATGTTTCCATCTGTGACACTTGAGTTAACATAGTTGTTAAACCCCCGATGGCGAGAAATCTCCTTCTCCTCAAAGCGGCGTGAACTCCCAGTGCCTCTTTGTGTGGTTTCGAGCAGAGCCACTGAAAGACCATAAGAAGACAGACGAGAAAAGTTATGTTTTGAGTTTTTTCTCTACCTCGTCTCAGATGTGGGAACCCCCCCCTGCGGTGAGGGATGAGCTGTATCATGTCAAACACCCCCCGCCGGCAGTGTTGGGCAAGCTCAAAGTAGTTAAAGTCTACATCCCTGACCGGCTGCCAACCATGTCTGACCTTATAAGCACGGGAATTCCAGTCTGATAGAGGAGTATGTGTTGGAATGGTTTTATCGACACACAGACCTCCAGATGTTACCGCGAGCAGCAACGTTTGCTGTTCATTTGGCGCACAGGTGGCTCCACATCTCCTCTCCAGCTGTTGGCATATAGGGGGGTTTTTACCTCTCAAAGGATTCTGGATGTATAGTCAGGCATATGGCATTACACTTTCGTCTGTTCTGACAGCCAAACATGATTCAACAGCCAGTTTCTGGCCCGAGATTAAGCCCCATCACAATGACAAAAAACAAACAAGCAATCTGCGAGGCTACTACCAAACTTGTGCGTCTGGTGTTTTAGATGAAGGCAACTAACTGATTTAAAAAAAATAAAAAAAGTTACTCTACTATATGACTATGAGAAATGGTTTTGCATCCTTGTTTGCATCATTTCACTTCATTACAACATTTACAGCCTTCATACCCTTCAAAGGCAGGCAGAGTTACAGTAAATCAGGATGACAGCGTGTTGGTATGTATGCCAAGTGCCAACTATTGAGTAAACCATTCTTTTTCAGCACAAGGGAAAAAATGCTATTAATTAGAGGGCTTTCAAATCTTCAAAGCGTGGGGGGTGCTGTTGCGCGCAGAGGACGCGATTCCCTGTTGCTCTGTGAGGATATGACTAAAATTCAGTCACCCTGGGGATGTGTAATTTTGTGATCACAAGATTCTTTCTGCCCTATTAACACTTACTATAACAAACGGCTTGCATTTGCACCAATTTCTACACTTACACTACTGACATTCCCTGACAATCTTAATATTTAAAGTTTAATGTGGTGTAGAAAAAAAAAATACTACAGCTTGTATAATTTTTCATTCATTTCAGTCAATTTTCATTTCAGTGTGGTTTCTAAGCTGACATGTTCTCCACAAAATGTAGCAATTCTGGTTTTACTGAACCCTCTAAATCTCAGACGAGCAGTGAAAAGAAGTCCCTAAACTGCGTTCGAGAGTGTGAGGTTACAAAGTTGAAGAGGTGAAACTGAGGGCTGGTGGTGGAGGGTAACAGATGCACACTGGGAGCAAGTGAGTGCCCATCACTGCTGTACTAACTTTAATGGCATGTTGAGCAGCTTCATAATACTCCTGTGATTCACACTCCCAGAAAGAACAATGACAGCATGTTTTCTTCTTAAATGTCAGAAAAAGGAGTGGTCATACCTCAGCCAATATCTTCAACAGGCCATATGTTTTGAACCATAACTGGGGTAATTTAATAACAGCATCCATAGATTGTCATCTAGAAAAAGCTGTGGAGCTTCAACCTGAGGGAAATGTTGCCTGTCAGCAGCCAGTCACACTTCAGATTGTTGCAACACTGCTGGCAAAGTGATTTCAAGCTGAAAGCCGTGAATGCCTTGAGAATTTATTATTTTGCTAGATGTTTGCAACTCTGGACTTAATCTTTACTGGGCGTCTTCGCCATCTGTCTGTCAAGGCAATTCAGTTTTCTATGGAAAAGTTTGCAGCCTCATATCTCTGATGTTTCTACCTCCTCTGCCTTGCGCTTTTACGACACTCGTGTCCATATTGATTAATCTCGATATGGAGGCTCACTGTATCTGTACATATGATACTGCTGTTTTAGCTAATCATGCACTGGTCACAATTAAAATAAATGTGGGTGACAGCCCACCCTGGCGCCCCAGAGCATGCATGCTGTTGAGCACTTTGTGTCCCATCAAACTGACTTTTTTAATAGCCGTTAACTAGACTCCAGATGTTTCAGCATCTGTTCTTTGTGAGACTTTGAAGGCATACATCAGAGGAGAAAATTATTTCATATAATGGTTATAAGAAAAATGTTAGGCTGAAGAATAAAACGCTATCTGAGATAACACTATTAAATATTCTGCAGAGTGACTTTTATTATGCTTACTTGCTGAGGTCATGTGATTCAAAACGTCAGACTGTCTGAAAGTGACACTTGTTCCTTTTCACTATTACCCTGCATCACAGCTTAACCTCAGACAAGAGAGCAACACACACCTGGGAGGGTTTTTTTTTTTTTACTGTTGGGAACTGGGGAGAACTGCTGGACAGCTGGGGTTTACTGCCTTGCTCAAGGGCATACCAACTGTGAGTGCTGAGGGAAAGACTGTTTGGCCGTGATCATAAATGACGAAATCATCTGCTCTCATTAAGAAGCAACTACATGGATCTGAGAAAGTGTGAGATGTTATGTGGGATGGAATTTTTAACCGCATGCCTGAAATAAATGAACTTACCAGAAAGTTTCTATTTTTCCTGTTCCTTGTTTTTTTTTTTTTTTTTTTACACTTTCCCGTCAGTGAGGTAAAATCTCTGCCGTAAAATCTCTTTCAAGTTTGACCTACAAAAACATGCTTGTTATTACTTCTGTATTTTCATCAGAGGAAACAGATTACATAAACTTTAATAGCCATCCTGACAGATATAGATAGGCTCACATTGTATGATATTGTTTTACAAATTTGGTTTGATAACATTTCCTGCTTTGCCTAACATCAATCCCCAACCTAAGTTACAAGCAGTCCCTGGCTTGCTCACAAAGAGATTCTGAAAACTGATTAGAGACTTGTAGTATTACATCTTTTACAGCCTAGATCCTTATCTGGGAATTTTAGCCACAATCACATTCTTTAGATGAGGTGTGTATGAATAAATTCTGCCAATTACTCATGTTTTTTTTTTCTTTCAGTGAAAAACTGTAAAACAAATCTTGGCTGATGCATAACAAGACAGAGATGCGATAAAATGTATTAAAATGTGACCACATACTAAAATCTGAAATTGCCGAACTAAAATAAAATGAATGAATGAATTATTAAACTAATAAATTTGTAGCCTGCATAGACAAAGGACAGAGTTTCATTTTGATACTGTGACATTAAAACAGATGCAAACACTTTAGCCTTTTTCCATGAGCACTTGGAGAAGTTCAGATATTTACAGCTTGAAGCTGATGTTCATTTTCCATTTTTTTCCAATTAGTGGAACTTTCATCCTCCTTAATATCGTGATCTCAACTGAGCAACAGCCCTCTTTGAATTCTGTTTAACACAACAAGCCGCCGAAGAAGAGAGCTCTCTTCGCTGAGGATGATTTACGCTCGACACAGACAAATCTGTTTGAGAACTATCAAACATCATCTGACACGCACTAAACTCAGTGTGCAAAGCTGTTTTTACATGATGAGAAGCCACACGACTTGTCTTTCTCATAATATAACTCAACCACAATGTGTACTAAGTCCATCTGACCAATGGTTACACATTTAATTTCCACTGACGTTGACATACCACTGCTATACGACGGCGAAGCTTGTGTGTATCATGCCTGATGCATGTCTATTTGCTGTATGTTTCTTCCTGTACCTGATTGTTGCTGCTCTTCTTTGTTTTCTAAGTGCACTTTCATATTCTGTTACACTTGTCTGTATACCTGCACATCACATCAAATTTCACTGATGCTGCTGAGGTGCCTTTGATGAGGACTTGTGTGAAAAATCCAATAAACAATTTTAGGCCTACAAAAGAGATTCTTCAAAGCAAATGTCTCGAAAGCTAACAAGTGCGGCCGCTGCATCCAAATGCCACATCCTCCTGTTTCTCCAACTATGTAAACTGTGGGATGTGTAATCAGAGTTGTTTAATGCAGACATCTGGCAAAGACAGCATCACAGCGCTGTTAAATATTTACAGCTGGGCCACAGTCTTTCACCTCATGAAGCGTCACCATCTGGATTGAATACCGGGCCCATCTCACTCGCCTTTAACCAGGGAAACCACTACTATCTAAAATAAGCTTAGCAAAGGACACACAGAGGACTAAATGAATAGGCTTGGCTTCCCACTTGTGAAAGGAAAATGTTATAGAGCAAACACCAATACCAGCAGTAGAAACAGACCTGCTGCATCCTGATAATGTTCCCTACAGAGAAATAATAAATGCCTCCATTCTAAATAATTTGGATTCCTGTCCAATTGAGAGTCATTCACAACTACATGTCCAGCCGGTGCCCCACACAGAGGATCATTTTCTCTGTAAAACAAGGTTACACAACTGGCGACATATGAACTAATTGAGCAAGCAATCCAATGTTGAGACCTACACTTGGTCCCTTTGTACTGGTGAAATTAGGGAGTGTGTGATGATGGTGGTGGTGTGTATGTGGGGGGGCTGTTGCCAAAGCCACAGACAACACAATGAACATTCAATCAGGCCGCTGCCAGAAAAGAAAACACATGTGAGACGAGGCTGGCTCTGCTCCAAGTACCAACTGCCCCATCTAAGTCCTGATGAATTTACATCAGCCCTTGGGCTTTGCACCTGCTGGTGATCCAGTTAATTTTCCGTCCACCTGCTCCAGCACATTGACTGACCTGTGTCTGTGAATCCAGCTGGGCACATTGCCTAAAGTTTGGAGGATCAGCCTCTGCCTGTTAAGGGAGAGCTCTCTGGAATCAAGACAAATTGGTGAAAATGGGGTTTGATTAGGGAAAAGATAAAGACATTTCTAAAGTCAAGTTACTGTAACTGAGGATATTTTTTTCCCTCTTCCCTTCAACAGCTTGTTTTTGAAGGCAAATTAACACCATACCTCCCTCTAACTTCCTTGATTATTCCTCCCTGGGATGGTGTTTACCTGAACAGGAGACTTTGGCCAGGTGACAGACTTAAAGCTAATACCTTTGTGCATCTTGGTCCAAGAGGCAGAATCACGCGCACGGGAGCGCTAATTCAAAACATATCTGTCTGGAAACTGAGCTTGGCAAAACGTCGTGACAGGCTACTGTAAAATAAGTTGCCCAGAAACATGCCATGACAGAGCGCAGACACAAAACCTGACACCGTGATACGGGAACAGGAGGACTGAGCAGGAGGTGAATGAACACGAACAGCCTCCGTGTGAGGAATGAAAACAATGCCGCCTCAAAGAAGCTCTCTTTAGTTCGCTTGCATTTCACCTTTTTTTCTTTTCTGGATGTGTTTAAGTTACCTCACGACCCTCTCCTCCGCGGCTGCTGCTGCCGGAATCCAGCCGCTGCTGCTGGTGCTGCTGGTGTCCGGGCGAGAGCACTGCCGCCGGGTCAGCCAGGTCACTCCCCGCAAGTGTCAACATGGAGTCCCGCTTCTGGTGGATAATTTCCCTTTTCACTTCGGAGCGCAGATCCAAATAGCAGACGAGGGTGACAGCGTGCAGAGACAGCGACAGCAGGAATAATCCCAGGAAGACAATACTGCTCCTGCTCCTGCTGCACTTCTTGTTGCACGTGCAGGGAGCTGCCCTGGGCATCACTTTGTCCGGGAAATCCTCAGCAGATGAACCATCGCATGCCATTATCGGACCGAGCGCGAGCCAGATGCTCTTTTATCTCGGCATAATCAGCTCGTTTGTCTCGCGCGGGCCGCGGCTATTCATTTACGTGGAGACTCATAGGTGAAGCAGCGGCAGGTCGGCGCAAACTTCTTGGAGTATCTGTAGTAACAATAGAGACCCGCCTACCTCTTCTGTGATTGGTCCGGGCCAATTACGAGCCAGACAATCCGGGCCAGAGGTTGCTAGCGCTGCACGCACCAGGTACAGTAATTGAGCGACACCTAATGGACGAACCGAGCTGCTGCAAGGTCTGCAAGAGAATGATGATGATGATGATGATGAGGATGTTGTGAGAATATTCCCCACTCTTTGTGTCAGCGTGTTGTTTACAGTGTTGTGTGATTATTACGCTGCACTTTGAGGCAGGAAATACATTTCATGACCTCCTAAGTGATTTATTTTCTGCTATGCGAGTGTGAATAGGGAGGGGTGGTCACTGATGTAATGTATACTGTTTATGCATGCGTTTTGGGCTTTGGACGTGCTATTTTTCATGGGCGTACTTTGTTTGGGCACTTTGTTTTGTTATGTGGGTGGCACATGTAGTGGTGGTCCCGTGTGAAGGACTGATTTAAAACCATGGTAAATATTGCACAGTTGTTGTTATTTAAAAAAGAGCAAGTGGTGTAGAGTGGGAAAAGTATTGCAAATTATATTTTTATACAGACTGCACATTATATGATTATATTTAATTGCATCTGGACCCTGTCAGTCTGAGCAGTATGATAGCATGCCTGGAGGAGAGTAAATGTCACAGCGAGGTCAACACCGCTCTGTGTACAACACCATCAAATACTCTAAACACGCGTAACTCAGCGGGACTTTGGGAATAATTTGACATTTGTGTTACCAAAAAAGCCAGCTGAGGACAATGCTTTAACAAGATTGAATGTGGCACCGTGGTTTCTACATTTCTAACATCCAAAGCCAACCTTCGTTGTGTTCCTTTCAGATGTAGACACTTTGATCTCTGAGGCAAGGAACCAGAGGTAGCCTGTGGATCAGTCCGTCCTTGAGCCTTGAGATGATGAAACCCCTGCACTGAGCAAGAATGAAACTTAGGGCTTGATGGATCACCAGCTTAGATTAGTTTTCGGGCAAGTGTCACAAAACATCTGTCTTTATTTCTTTGGGACAAAACTTGACATTTGCGTGTACTTGACCTACAGAAAGGTACACTCCTTCATAATATGGGCTTACACTGACAGACACTGAGTAATTTGTGGTTTTCACTTGGTATCGTAGAAGAAAATAATTGAGAAGAATGACTTTTGGAGATCAGAAAAGGGGGTATTTCATCATTGTGAAATGTTTTCAGCATGAAGTTGATTACTGTAAGAAGGTGAGAATCTATTATATTTCTTGGGGTTGATTCTTTTCTGACTGCCACTGCAACAGAGTCTATTTCTGTGTAATTTCTCATCTGCAGAAAAAAAGTGATTCTAGTCAGCTGCCACTGAAGGGCAGCATTGCCAAGCCATAAATCAATAACACTGCATGCCAGTGTCCTGTTGAACTTGAACCTAAAATATAAAACAGCTTAATTTTGTTGGATTCTTAAATAACATCTGCCTTTTTATATTCTGTATGTATAGCTTTATATAGCTTCTCTGTGGACTATCTCAAACATTCTCCCTCTTTTTCTCCTGCAAAGTCATTTCTCTATTGTTAGAGTATAAGATAGTGAAATCGAAGAGAGAAAGGCATTCAAAGTAACCCTCATAGAGCCTGTGAGTAAGGGCTCAGCCTAAGCATGTTTGCCACGCTTTTCATCTGAACAGCAGCCACAATGACTTTGAGAAGCACATAATTCAGGACTGGAATAGTTAGGCACATTTTTTTAGAATATATCTGCTATCTATGGTCTCTCTCTCTCTCTCTCTCTCTCTCTCTCTCTCTCTCTCTCTCTCTATCTATCTATATATATATATATATGTGTGTGTGTGTGTGTGTGTGTGTGTGTGCACAGTATGTATATGTGTGAGGTAATCAGACAAATTTAAATTTCTTTTTAAAATCATTTAGCATTGTTTGTTTCTGTGGAAGAAAGAGGTCAGATGACCCTGAGATAAATATCAAACTCAACACAATGTCACTGTCTGCTGCCTCATTTTAGACAACAAATACAACTTTAAAGCCTATGACAATTAAATGCAGGTTTGTCGTGATTTTTGGGCATTGAAAAGAACAGGAATAATTTTTATAACATCCCCCTGGCTTAAATGCATCGTTCATAAATGGTGTGCCACTCTATCCTCTCTGAGCTTATAACAAGATTTAGAGGCTTTCCCTGCCAGATGATAGAGTTTTGCAGGAGGAATAGGCACACTTAGATTTTGCTATGGAGAGTTGAGCACTGCGCTGAGGCTCACGGTTTCAACAAGCTGTTGGAAGATGCAACCACAGAGGTGCTATCTGTTCATTTCTTCTTTTGATGTCTCTTCTGCTCATTGATAAAAGTGCTCATTGAAATCAACTTCTAAATGAATAAATAGCTCTATACCTGCCCACCCTGAACATTACTTCCTCACCTTGGCTAATTCATATGTTATAGTTTTTGATTTCCTACCTGTAAATCTTCTGTAGATTAGTCTCTCATTTTAACCAAACAATGATTAATTCACTCTCATTGTGAGTGTATGTATTTACAGTCCTTATCAAGATCAGAGTGCTGTTTATTGCTGGCTTTCTATTTGTACTGTGCAGCTTTTGTGCCTTCATCTCACTTTTTCTGCTTCTTCTATTTGCCAGTTGTTCTGTGAAATTCAGTAATTGATTACGTTTTATTACACTCAGAATTGGTTTAGTTTAGTGGCCTTTGTGTGTTTTCTCAAGGTAATTGTTTTCAGGGGAAATAGTAAACAATACAATTTTATAATTGCACTTTGTCATTAACTTTTTTTGTTACATTATTTTGGAACCATTTTAACTTTACTGAATAGTGAAGGTGTCTTTCAACACAAGGGGTACAAGAGAGGTATACATTATGTATTTTAACCACAAGGCCATTTTAATTGAGATATTTACTTGTTGTTGCCAGAAAGGTCTAAAACTCTATGCTTATGTAAAAATTAGTAGANCATTGTTGCCAGAAAGGTCTAAAACTCTATGCTTATGTAAAAATTAGTAGAGTGAAAAAAATACTAACTCATAAGTAAAATGGCCGCGTTTAAAGTATTAGCAGCTATATCTCTCAAATAAATATGATGAATACAGTATCTCCCTTCCAGCATGCAAGTACCACAATACCATGTAGGATTTCCTCTCACTNGCGTTTAAAGTATTAGCAGCTATATCTCTCAAATAAATATGATGAATACAGTATCTCCCTTCTAGCATGCAAGTACCACAATACCATGTAGGATTTCCTCTCACTACTACTGTCATAAAATTGGTCGTGGTTACACTGGGGCATACACGTGCATTTGTTGATAAGCCAACGATACAGCCGAACAGCAGGACTCATGGCTTGGGCAGACTGCCTGCATTGCGTGTGAAATGTCTTCATCCCAGGTACAATGACCTATATTTCAGCATGGCATATGGATATTATTTCATGGGTCTTATTTTTTTTGCCAAATGCCAAAAGATTTTTTTTTTCCAATACAAAATGTGCTTAGTTCGCATAGCTCACATTTACAACCCAATATCATGTAGCCTATAGTGGTGTATCCTCAGGTGTGTTTCCTGTATTTTGTCTTGGAGGAAGTGTGTGGTAGTTTTATATAGACACGAAGCACAGCAACAAACATTGTGTCCTAATAAAAAGCATGGTCCTTAGTGGATCACTGGTACCAAAATGACCCAATACTCAATTTTTTTATGCAACCAATCAATTTTAAGTTTTAAATGTTTTTTTATGATTTATTTAGAATTTTGGTGGTGACAGTACTAAAAGAAATTGCACTTGAAGGCCAAACAATGATTTTTAATGCAATATTTCAAAATGCATGGGGTGTCTGAAAACTTTTTTCCACCACTGTATATAGGGTGACCATATGTGACCTGATCCAATAAAATGAGTCACAGTGACCCAGAAACACATTTTGGGTTTTGTATACAGTTGAGGGCAGAATTATTAGCCCCCCCTTAAAAAAAAATCATTTTTTATTAAGTATTTCCCAAGTGCTGTTAAAGAGAGCAATCAATTCTATCACAGATTTTTAAAGCATCCTACTTTCATTTAGATGCTTCTAATATTTTTTTTATTTTCACACATGAACAAGTTATTTTTTTAAAAAAAAGAAGAGATTGTTCTCTTTAACAGCACTTGGGAAATATTTGAAGGTCCTATGCCATTAAAATCATTTTTTTCTTTTTCTTTTTTAAATATGAAAGGCTATTATGTGCTTTTGAAGTAAGGTAACTTGTCTGCTACATGTGGTATACAGTAAACGACAAGAGGCGCAAAAATGAGATTGATCTGAAAT
>JANJYP010216006.1:0-11812 GCA_024605115.1 Rastrelliger brachysoma
AAATATTTTTGGTGCCTTTACTGGTATATTAATTTATTTACTGAATGTGTGTTTTCATTTTGTCAGTTTCGGCCCTGTGTACTTTAACGCCTGATGTTGTAGTTTGGTTGTTCACATCGGTCTCGGTCTTGATGAAACACTGTTCTACAAGAGCAATATTTTGGCAAACTATAAATGAGGGACAAGCCTGAACACATTATCTGTTGCCTCAGGTGGAAACAAACTAGACTCACTCAACAGATGTCATGGGAAGGAATACTGCAAGTTTACACACAGTCAGATCTTACCTGCTGACTGTACAGTACTCTTTGAGCTGGGGAGAGGGAATACACCAACAGATGCCAAACAATTATAATAATAATAATAACAACATCTTTCAGGTTTACCTTTAGCTTCAACCTATTGACCTTTCAGGCTTTACACTCCTTTAGATATCCTTCACATTTTTATGAATACTATAATAACTTGAGTTCAGATGTGCTGGTGTCCCCCTTGATATGATATCTTACATATATTTGAAAGAACTACAGGCTGCTATGTTGCTTTTTATCATGACTACAATTGCTATAAAACTCTCTGTATTCCCTCAAGACATTGCGTCATTGCTCCCTAAACAGGAGGTTAAGTCATTCAGTTTAGTGACCTGTTTTGGCGCAATCTTATCATCATGGTCGGCACTCCCAAAGTTAAACAGAACTGGATTGCTTTCGCTTGCCAATGATTTGCTTCCAATGAAATTAAATATATGCTAGCTATTTGTTGAGTTGAATCATTTTGTATTCTAGTTGAACAGGTATGGAGAGGAATGTTCCAGTGATATATATCTGATTATGAACATATAAAAAAGTGATTGGGTTTTTGTCAATGTGTTTGTGTTCCCCAAAGGGCATCTATGTAACCAGGATAACACCAGGAGGACCAGCAGACGTGGCAGGCTTGAGGATGGGTGACAAAATAATGCAGGTGTGTAGTAACATCAAAAAATAATAGATCCACAAGATGGCACTATGTGAATACCAGAGTATGAGGAAGGAGCTGTCATTTACCTGGCATAAGCCAAAGAGATTTCATCTTAAGTATTCTGTTACTTTTTATCAATGGATATTTGTAAATCTTGCATTCCAACATGCTGGCCTCCCTCTAAAATTGTGTTGTGTGTGTGTGTATGTGTGTATGTTGGTCTTTGTTCCCCCCAGGTGAATGGCTGGGACATGACCATGGTGACTCATGACCAAGCTCGCAAAAGACTGACAAAGAAGAATGAGGATGTGGTGCGACTACTGGTAACCAGGAAGTCATTGGAAGACGCTGTCAGACATTCTATGGGCAGTCACCCCAGGCAGTAGCATAGTGGCACCACCTATAACCACACACTAATGCAATATAGCCAAGGACTCGTGTACTGGGACTCACACAAATTTAGATGACGGTTGCATTGTGGCCTTTATAACTATGTGAATGCAAACAAATCACGCAGATGACATCAGATTTCCCATGGTGAAGGTGACATGTTCAGATGTTTGAGTCAGTTCATTATCTGATCAGTCACTGAACAGCGAGAGGGTGCTCATCCTTTCCATACACATTTAAACTCAACTCAAACTTGTCTGCTCAACTTTTTATATATCTTTTTCTAGCATATCTAATAACTCATCATTGAGGTAAACTGACAGGGATAAATGAGGAACCATGTGAAATATGGAGCAACCCAAATAATAATAATAATTAATAATTCAACTCCACAAGGCTTAAATCCATTTAATCTGAATCTGCTCTGGTTTGCAGAAGAAAAACACTTGCTGAGGTTTTTCTCATGAAGAGTGTTCCAAAACTCACATAATCAATTTTTGGGTAATTTTGAGAATGTCAGCATTTTTGTTTATTTTAAAATGTAGATTTTAGAGGTGGGGTGACACAGGACGAATTCTTTGCTGTAATATGAACCAAAATTACAGATTACAAATAACAGCAACATGTGAGTTTTTGGGGAAAAAAATAATCAAATGGTCTATGTGTTGATTTAAAATTTAATCTTAACAAATCATTCTTGATCCATTTTGATTTAGAGAGAAACAGTATTTGCTACCTCTCCTCAATCCACGCTTGATAGCAGTTATTTGGAAGTAGTAGGAGTCAATAGACATTTCTCCTTTTCTGCAAGATGGATTTGTACATCAAATAAGTTGCCTGCCATTTGTGGTCATTTTATCTTTTAATGAATACAATATTTCATTTCATTTAACTAAAATAACCAATGTTCCGCTGTCATTCCCGTCAAGATAACAGCTTCAAATGCCAAAGAAAAAGCCAAAGCACTCTGAAGCAGTGGTTGTAATCTTTTTTTTTTTTTTTTTTTTTAGTGGTACAATGAAAGCCTATCCAACAAACATAATGCCAGTGTTCACATTTTTTTTGCATACTAATGTATTTTCACTAATTATCTTTTCATTAATTGAGTTATATAAATAATCATTTTATTTCATATTTTGTTTATCTATTACATGTGTGGAAAAGTAACATCATCTGTCCTTCTGTGTCTGTTCAAGTAAAAACACAATTTAAATTTTTGCCACCTGTTACACTAACTACTGCCCAAACAATATTTGTCATGCTGGACCTTTAATTGGTAACATAATGAAAATCACAAAGATGACAGATCTTTTGGAGCTTTTGGTTCCCTAATAATTTGTTGTTGGAATGATGCAAACAAATATAGTTTCTCGCTGGAAATGGCTTCATTCAGTTTGTGTTACAAACAATAAGATGATGTTTATTGTCTCTGACTATAGTTAAAAGTCCTAGTCAAGTGACTGTTGTTTAAAAACTTGAATTGTGTGCGTGATCTTGAAATGACACTAAATACCGCTGTGTTTAATGATATCCGTATCTTTCAATCTTCCATTCAACCATTCCTGTTTGATCTCTGCACCCCAACAGTGATGTAATGCCTCTTAAACAATATTTTCTACATAACATTGTTAATGACTGAATTTAGCACTAATCATAAATAATATTTTGTTTTTTAAATATTGCAGTACTGAAACTGATATTGCAATACTAATCTCATATTTTTAGATGATGATACTGGCTTTTTTGTTATGTTAATGAATTATAAAATGTATTTTCTATGTTTTTAAGAGAATTATTTGACTTTCATTCCAAAATGAAATATCCACTGCTCAATAAAACAGGTTTCGACTTCATTGATCATTGTTGTTGTTGATAAAGTAATAATAATGCAATAAGGAGACCGTGTGATATTGGTACAACAGTAAATGAATGTTAAGGGTACAGTCTGTGTAAAAGATGGTCAAAGTCAAATTATTAAAGTAGTGCAGTCAATTTAACCCTTTAACAGCATACCATATTGGAATGAAGCTTTTTAATACTTTACAGCACTGGTTCCCAACTTGTTGTTTTGGCTAGGGTTTTTTTTTCTTCTCTTGAGACCTCTGAAGTTTCATTATGACCCCTTGAGGAGCTCTGCCCATCAGGTTAAGAACTACTGCTACAGAATGTCAACACATTGGTACATGAAAAAAAAACAAACTTGTAATATGAGACAAATTGCATGCATTGTTTTCTATTTGAATAATTACTTATCCACCTCCATACTTTTGTACATGCTAACTCTCCGCAGACCACAAACATTATGATCGTACACAGTTTACACTCTGAATGTTTCTCATGTATAAAAACACTGAAACTGAAATGTGCCTCGCTGCTTTTTATTGATAACGCACCACAATGCAATGTGCTCTATTTTTGACCCCTTTCCTCTCCACACTGCAAAGCCTTTTTATCTTACAGGCCCTTCAAAATAGCTTCATGTTGTCAGTTTTAAAGTAATCAGCTGACATTTTCAAAGCAAAGAATCTATTCCCTGACCTTTCTGTGTTTACCAAGGCATTTTAACACAGAGAGCTTTCGCTACTTTCATCTCTTAAATATGTGAGCCTGGAACTAATCATTTGCCTTTGAACTCAGGATACAGAATCAGTTCACAATGCTGAGAAAAATGCAGAAAGCAGCTAACTGCTTGAAAAGGTTTTGAGAAAGTAGGGTTTTAATTTGCTCGTTCATTATGATACTAGTTTTTAGTAGTACTTTAAAAAAAAACATGCCAATACAATGAGATACATTTCCCATTCTTTCAATTTCATGAGAGCCTTTTCTTCTACAACACATTTCCTCATATTTGTTATATATAGTTTATAACTTGAAGTTAGTTGACTTAATAATGACAGGTGGTATGAATACTTTAGCAAGTTTTGGTGTTTTGAGGCCCAAATAAGCTATGGTAGAATTTGCTGTGTAATGTTTTGTTTTTAAATTCTTAAAATAACACCGGGACTGTCACATCATGGGAGAGGGTCGATTTAGGGCAATGCTGAGCTAAAATCCACTCTTTGAGAAATAATTGATGAGCAAACTGTGTGTGTGTGTGTGTGTGTGTGTGTGTGTGTGTGTGTGTGTGTGTGTGTGTGTGTGTGTGTGTGTGTGTGTGTGTGCGCGCGTACATGTGCACCTGTTATTTTTGTTCCAGCGACAGAGGGAAGCATGCTCCATTTCACTTGCCTGGGCATCGTAATACTATTAAACAGTAAAGTGGTTGCACAAACAATTTCAGTTTGCTCCCGTTAATACCACAACATTAACACATTGCGTGTTGCTAGGTAACTAATGGATAGTTATAAGGGAAAGCGATGACAACCCAACTTGAGTGTGTGTGTAGTGTAGTGTGTACCATAATTTAATTTGCATTTACAAATCATAGCTACTATTCATAATTTTGCTTCCATGGCCCTCAAAATTTCTTGTATTCTTGTACGTATTTAGTTTGCAAACAAGTTGAATATGCATGTATTTAAATATAATTAAATACAGTTAATGTATTAATTCACTTATCAAACACTTTATAGTATAAACCAACAGAATACAGCGTATTACAATCTCATCAGACTAAATGAATTGTGATTGTTCAACTATAAGAATGCAATATGTCAGCACTAAAGACAGCACAATGATAACTGTTCCTTCCTGCAGGCGGGTGAATAATTGCATCTAAACATGGATCATACATGATCCATGCCTCCCACGTTATGGCAGGGTAATTGTGTTGCCATGGTGATGCAATCTGCTCTTATCACTTTAGTCCTACACCAGATTGGAACCAGAGGGTAGTCTACAGGTCCAGATTTATCCTCACATTAGGAGGAGTAATAAACGTCTGGAGAAGAGGTTTCCTGAATGTTTGCAATAAATGTATGGACATGTCAAGATTCAGTTTTACATCCATCCTGTTAGTAAATAGCAGAGTAGTATGAAGTCATTAACTTCTAACTCTGCTGGATACATTGGTGGTTCCCTCTTAATAAACACATGCTGTGTGGCTAGATGTATTTAAACCTACAGATTTTCATTTCAATTTCTACGTTTGAAAATATAATTTGCAATAACAAAGATCAGTTAAAGTCCCATCCAGTTAGTCAAAAAGGTGTTTGCCCCTTATTTCTCTGGCCAGGAGTCACCAGTTCAATGTATAGCCTACCTAAGCATGATTTATGAAATCATCTTGTTATCAAGTAAATCCTACTTCAATACAGGAGTTGTGATTGATTGTTTTTTCTATTGCAGGGTCAAGAATGAACTTTCAGTCTCAACTGCAATTAAGTTTTTGAACAAGAAAATTCAATTTTTGGACATTTCTGGGTAAATTTTTATAATAAACTGACACTGATAAATGAACAAGTATAATGTGAAAAAATAAAAGTCGTGATGTTTAGTAAGCGATTTCCACGTTCTGAAAATGAAGAACAACTTCCTGTTTTCAGATATCCTCAAAAGCCCACAATTAGATGAGTTTGTATAATTTCTGCTGCAATTTAGCGTAATGTTCCACCTGGAACCTTTACTTGTAGTATAATTTCCTCTTCGTGATAGATAGATTTGTTGGTTATTTAAAAAAATGCACAAATGTGGATCAAGGTTTTTTTTCCGGTTGTAGTAGGCAACATGCATATCAATGTAACTTCTGTGAACATGAACATGGTGAGTGGGTGTGAGAGTGGAAAGGTGGGCAGTTGGGTGCCAAAGGGTTACAAATACATGCCTTCCCCTGAGCAATGAGCAGATGCACGTTGTCATAGCAATGATTACTGCGCTTGCACAGTTGGCTCCTTAAGGACCTAAATTCAGTGTAAGTTGTTTTTTAAGGATATCGGTATTTATTGAGTTTCCTTATAATATGAGGAATTCACCTTAAACCATGTTATCATACATAAACCCAGAATTGTTATTAAATGAGCATAACTAATTATGAAATTTATTAAGACACCCTGAGAGTATTATAATGTTGTGTGGCAGCAGGTGGTTTGTCTTAATTATTTTTTCGGTCCTGAAGGATCCTTAACCTATCCTCCTCCCACGCAGACCTCACAGGCGTTCCTCTCCGCCGGAGGCTCCCTGGACGAACGCAAACGCCTGACAACTCCAGTAAACCGGGAGATAACAGAGGAGATGATGGTGGTGGTGGTGATGATGATGATGATGATGATGATGATGATGATGATGATGATGATGATGATGATGATAATGAGGGGAGATACGGTGTGTGGGCTACATTAGTTCATTATCAACTGCGTGGTGGACAGAAAGGCATCCGCATGACGGTGTGAGGAGAGTCTCGGGGAGAGGTGTGTAAAATGTTGTTTGTAATTAGCGTTTCATTTGTCTTATGCCGGCTAATTAGTGACAAGGATTGTTTTTAAAGCTCCAGGTGTCACTTGCCAGATGGATCTGACACGTTTGCGATTAAAAGTTGCGAAAGATGGTGAAAGTTTTCATCTCTGTTTTGCAGAGTCTTAAAGGAGGAGGAGGACAACCAGTTGAAGACGGAAGGATCTGTCTCATGACAATTTGACACAACCAAAAGCAGAAACAGGGTATCTGGACTTTTACGTACTCCTATCTATCTATCTATCTATCTATCTATCTATCTATCTATCTATCTATCTATCTATCTATCTATCTATCTATCTATCTATCTAAGCCCCACAACAATCAGCATGTCTACTGTGTTTTAAATGTATGTTCGACAAGATAGGAACAATGCTGTGCTTAAATTTTCACCATTTCTCATAAAAATCACCTCACTCTGTTACTTTTGAGACTGGAAGTAGAGATAAACTATTGAAAAAATACTCAGTATTTCCAACTTGCAGCTGACACTTTTTCAATGGGGGTCAACCACATCCAGAGATTTTTTTGGAGCCAGTATCTGAAAACTGAAAACAGCTCTATGTTAAAAACAATGCAGGGGTTATGTTGGTGGGGGCAATGAAATACAATCCAGGAAGTTGAGTTAGAACTATACATTAATACTGACAGTTTAAGAGACAGGGAAACACCATGGAGCAGTTTGTAATAATGACAGACAAGATTGACAGCTCGAGGCAGCTGTTTAATCTATCTTCATGATAACTGCTAGATAAACAGCAGAACCATAGCATTCATATATACAAAGGAATCTGTGTGCAGTTTGCTCGCTTGTATGACCAATGCAGTACATTATTGGTGTTGCTGGACCACTCTGTGTTGTGTTGTCTTGCCTGAACTCTCTGCAGTGGCACCTCCATTGCTTCAGTGCACTGGCTTTATCTAATTGAATGAGAGGGTTGCATTTTTTTCATGCAGAGCTAATGTTGGCATGAACCCTGGGCCAAGCTCCAAAATGTTATAACTAAATTGTAACATAATTCTAGTGTCTCTCATTTGAAATGTCTTGCCCTACCGTACGTACCACGATTAACACAGGGTTAGGGTTTTTTCACATGCAGGCTGAATTGTACTCTGTACTCTGACAAGTTAAAAGATCATCTCAAAAAATCAGGAATATAATGGATGTAAACTAAATAGATGGACCAGATGACACTGACTTTTATGCCAAAGGTTGACTTTACTGCATCTGGGTGTGTGTGTGTGTGTGTGTGTGTGTGTGTGTGTGTGTGTGTGTGTGTGTGTGTGTGTGTGTGTGTGTGTGTGTGTGTGTGTGTGTNGAGGTGTGAGAAGGTCAGGCCATATGAGAGGCCTTTTCATGTCCGTCTACTTATGAGAGCAGAGAAGTGCGATGTCCTGTTATTGTGCCACTCAACCCCGGACACGCACACTGTCCATCCTGACTCTGTCTCAGTGTTTACCTGACGTTGGTCGGACTGTTTGACACAGACTTTAAACCATGAGCGGTGAGTTACCAATGAACAGTTGGTTAAGCTTTGCAAAGCTCAGGAGTTTCTTAATTTGTTTTCAGTTTGTGTGTTTACAGGTAGAATGCTGAATATTAGAACTGATCAAGCCAGAAAGGATCTTTTTTTTGTAATAATTGATATTTTATGAAATCAGCAAGATAAATGCATGTTTAATATTGTAAATCAACTGATTGATTATATCTGAGCACTTATTTAGAGCAGATTTACTGTGGTGCAGAGAAATTTAAAGATCTATAATACAGCATTAACAAGCTAAACAGTCCATAACTGCTTGTGTCCCAGTCTGTTTTTGCATGGTGGTCTGAAGTGCCTCTCTACTGAGGTGTGAAATATGCCCCACAAGCTGAATGCTCCTTTACCAGCTACATACCCATAATACTGACTCTGAGTTCAAGTTAAAGTATTTGCATCTTTTAATGTGATATTTATATCTCTAGACTGTGTGGCTTCCAGGGCTGATGATGCTTTCCATTAGTACTTTGGACCCATGTTTCCTTGCTTATATTGATATGTTAATCTGTTTTAATCACTGATCCATCAACATCTGACTTTCATTCAAATAAACCTACCGACAAACATTACTTGTGAATAATTGTGATAATGTGAATTAAAAGACGGTTCAATATATTATACAATTAAATAACTGAACAGAAATTGCAGGTTACAGTTGTTTCCATCAGCCTAATATTTTGCAGTGTGCTGCAGAAATATTGCCTAGTTGTGGAGAATATGCAGATGAAGGCTTTGGTTGTAGCTTTAGTCACTCAACAACCAATCAGAGAACTTCTTCAATAAGGCTTCATTGTTTCCTTGTTATTTTCTGTACTGGACTTTGACACTGGTTTACACTGAACATGTGCAGAGCATAACATAAGAATAGTGTTATCATAGTAGGAGTCTGTTTCAATACTGTACAATGATTTCATCTCCATGTGCATCTAGTTCTCCACAGAAATGGTGAAACAGTATCATCAGTTCTCTCAGAGTATTTCAAACTTGTAAAACATTTTGACTGTTGCATATTTTATCAGATGTGTCCTCTTGTGCTTTAGTCACTGATTGTAAAATACACACATATGCAGTGTGAGCTAATTATTCTGCTTCTGACACCAAGCTAAATAATGGGCTTGAATTATCCAGGGTCATCCACAGTCTGCTCAACAATGAGCCTTTTACACTGTATGTAGGCTGTATGGATAAATGTGAACATCAGAACAATAAACAAAAGAAAATCAATAGGCAATAGTGATGCAAACAGAATAGGTGAAATCTTCTGACATCATATGTCAGGTGATTATCCTCCAGAGAAAAATAAGACATATGTAACCTACTAGTGATAAATACTCACAATGGCTAGTTTCGGAAAGAGCTCATTGTCATGGACCTAAACAGCCAATCAATGAATACGACCAACCACACAAAGGTGTTTGAGCTCAAAATTATATTGGATGTGAAGGACAAGCAAATGAAGAGGCCAGTTACTATTCTCTAAGCACTGAGTGTGAAGTCCATTTGCAAGAGGGCGATTCAGAGGGAATCTCGTAGCCTACTTAGATAAGGAGACACACGAACAACCGCCACGTGCTTCACACAGATAGCATTGTGTTGCTCTTCAGAGGGAAATACGGTAAGACTGTAAAAGCTCTAGATGCAATATTTTTATATATTTCTTGACATATTTCTTTATGCTGTTATTACAGCTCTTATGCCTTTAAACGCATACAAATGTGTCTCAAGAGTAGCGTGCAGAGACATTTTGGGGGGCAGGTGTTGAGTGAAAAATAAGGGCACTTTGTGCGACACTGCTGGCTGCCTAAGTATAACATTGTGAGATTTAAAAAAAACTAACCAAATAAAAAACATGACGGGTACATGTTAAATGTAACTATGTATTTATGTCAGTAATATTGACATAAACACTACTGTGGCTGCTAGAATATAATTATAATAGTTTTAGTAATAGCCTATTAAGGTAAATACAAGATTACTGCATAACTTATGGCTGGTACAAAATAACATAATTTGTAATATAGTGTCATGCCTGATCTAGTACAAAACAACTTTGTGTAGTTAAAAGAAACTGTGGACAGTTTTTAAGATAATTCAACAAAATTAGAGGAACAGTTCAAATTTAAAATCTGAGCTTTAAAAAGCTCTAAACAGTTAACATGACTCTGGCCTTCATGTTCATCCTGCTTTGCTGATGCTTTCATCCAGGAGAGCAGAGAGCTGCCTGCTGCAGCTCCCTTTCTCTTGCCTTTTTATCCCTCTCCTTTCTAGATGTTTTGCTGCAACTAGTAAATAACAGAAACCAAAAGTATGAATAAGACTGCTTGGTGACATTACAACAAAGCAGAAGGCGATTTTTTTCTGCCTGTTTGTTATTTAGCAAACAAATTACTGCAAGTGTTAATTATATAGCCTAATGTAAAGCTACACAATACTAAATATTCAGCTTAAGTATACTGATAGATTCACGTGGCATCCTGTACCACTCACAAACTCTACCGACATTAGTTTTGTGATGGGCATTACGTCACCTATTACTGATTTGCGCTAGCGTTGTGAGCGTCGCTAATTTCTGCTCAGCTGTTTGGTGCTGTATGAGACAGCATAGACAAATAGTGCAGGTTAGGTTTAGGGGGGGAAACAATGCACTCGACTCGATTCATTTATGTGTTACCTGGCTGGTAGGGGGAGGAGGTGTGTACGGTCTGTGCAGCCGACTAAACAGTTGCTGGAACGCGACTCTGTGTGTGTGCGCTCTGCGCGTTCACGTTGACAGAGGTGTGCGGAGGAAGGAGGGGGCGCGGCGCGTATCGGACATTATTATCACGCGTTTAATCATCCAGCATTTCTAGATGATCATGTCAACATTGACCACAGTACACTGTAAAACAATAACAACGGCAAAAAAACAAAAGAAAAAAAATTCAAACTTTCAAAAGGGCACTTGACAGGTAGAGGGCAAAGGGGCAGGTGCCACCTGATGTCTATGTGTGCACGCCACTTTCAAGAAGAAATTCGAAATACAGCACTGATTTTTAGGTCGTCATTATAGTACAAAAAACCCTGAGTGCAGCTTTCAACAACTTGCCAGCACAGCACAGGAGACAGCACAGGCAGGAAGGCATCCCGGTAAGGAGCCACCAGACAACCACCGCGAGGTGGACCATTACCCTACCGCACCAGGGTCTCTCTTCTCCCACTGCGCCTCCACCGGGACGGGGTCTCTCTTCTCCCACTACGCCTCCACCGGGACAAGGTCTCTGGGGCCCTCCACGCAGGGATAAGGGTGCGAGTGTAATAGTGTGATGTTGTTGCGTTATGTGATGAACGGGACGGTGAAGCGCCAGCTTTTATTTTGAAGGGCAGCAGTTTTTTTGTTATGTTTTCTTTGTTATATATTACTAATACTGTAAAAATTGTATAGCTGTGAATGTAAATACTAAGGTTGAAAACACATATTATACAAGAAATGTAAAGGAGAAGGTCCAGAAAGCACCGGAAGTGTAGCACATCTTTTATTTTGTTAAACGGTATTT
>JANJYP010216044.1:0-11782 GCA_024605115.1 Rastrelliger brachysoma
CCAGATCAATTTGCCCCTGCTACCAGTACCAGTATACCAGGCTACTGCAATTGCTAGCTATAGCTCAAAATAAGGCACAGTTGTGAGACAGGTGTATAAAATTTGAAGTGTAGTGTGTCCATGACTAACACTCCATTACGAACAAAATTGAGTACAACTAAACCCCTCCTTCACTTTTCTATCCAAAAATGTCAAACTAATGCTTTAATGCACTGACTACATGAAGTATACTGCTCTTTGGCAAAAAGGTAACATTATATCCATAGTACAATATGCTGCTGGACACAGTGACATTAAAGCTTTCATTAAACTTTTCTGATACAGCGTATATTGAACCTCATACCTCAGTGGAGCTATTGAAAAGTTTGTATGTTAGTTCAGTTAGGTGTGTGTTCTTAATATAAGAAGAGGGGAAAAGTTGTGACTACAGAGAAGTAATCTGCCTCCTGGTGTAGTATTAGCTTGGCTTTATTACAGAATGAAGGCTTTCAGTCAGATAGTTGTTGGTCTTAGAGCTACTAATTCATGTTTTGCTTGTTGAGCCTCAGAACTTGCTCATCTCAGAGCTGCTGTTTGTTTTTTTGTAACTTAATTCATTCAGTTGCATTGCCTGAGGACAAATGTGTCTGCTTTGAAATTCCTTTTAGTAACCAAGCTGTGTAAACTACAAGAGGTATTTTATTGTAAAAAAAAATAAAAAAAATAACTGGTTACCCCTTGCAAGCGGTTCCTAGCAATTTTCTTCAATTACTTGTTTATTCAGTCATTACAACCTGAAANCGAGGTATTTTATTGTAAAAAAAAATAAAAAATAAAAAAAATAACTGGTTATCCCTTGCAAGCGGTTCCTAGCAGTTTTCTTCAATTACTTGTTTATTCAGTCATTACAACCTGAAACGATTTAATCAAAAAATGGAAAACTAGTCATGCAATTCCTGAAACACACCTTGTAAAATCAACCAATGTAAAATCACCTCAGTGCCCTGCAGGTCTGACATTGAGACGCACACACTTATTTTAGTAAGTGCAGCAGGTGTGTGGGAGCTTGTAATGATGCCCTGGAAAGCTGACTGGCTTTATGAGTGAACCCTGGGCACTGAGTGTGCACCACGCCAGGAATCACACCTCTGTGTCACACTGGACTTTTATTAATTCACACCCAGTGCCTCTTTTCCTTTCTTTCTCACCCATCTAATAGACCTGCCACAGCTGGTCCACAGGTGAGCTGTAACCCTTGTCCACCGCACAAGATGAGAGCTGGATATTGCTACATGTGACGATTTTCCAAATGATGCACACACCTAAATTTAAATAAAGTCAGGGATGAGTGATGTAGAGTCAAAAAAATGTTAATACAAATACAGAGGCCAAGCTAGCAACATATTATATTCACATACATATTAATTTCACATACTACTATAGTCAAATAACACAATTGTAATATATGCTTAAAATGAACTGTATGACATTTTAGGAATACGCTTATTAATTTTTATGCTGATGACAGATCAGTTTTTCTGGGTGCTAATTATGTAGCAAATGGCAGGAAGCTGTTAGCTTAGCGTAAAAGCTGGATGTGTGGGGAAATGGCTAAGAATTAAACAATGGAAGCAATGTTATTTTAGAAGGCGACTGACCTGCAGGTTGGTAGATTTCTGAACTTGAGAGTCTCACTAACTGTTTCTCGAAGCTTCTCATCTTCAATTTAAGCTATGTTAATCACTAAATTGTTGCTGTCAGAAAATTTGCAAGAAAGCATCTAGCATACACACATTTCACACAGTTGAAGATGATTGATTCAGTTTGTTCTGCACTTGAAACTTTGAGTAGACTTCCTAACCAGGGCTCATAACCTCACTGAATGTTTTTTTTTTCTGACTTTCTGAAATAGAAGACACTTTTACTTCTTTGGGCCTCTATAATAAAATCATCCAAAACTTCATTCCACTGTTGATGAGTTCACAACCTCCATGTGAAGTGGTTGTCAAGTGCTTCATTTCATCCAAGTCAAAAAGGTTGGAAATCACATCTTTAAAGCACTGTTGGTGTGTATACCTAGTCGGTCGCATGCTTGTTGCCTTTCATAGACCTTGGCCATGATGCTACTATAAATTCTTGAGTTTGTTGATTTGTAACTCTTGAGAATTTGAGAAACTTTGTAGCCTGTGGATGGCAAATTTGTTTTTTTTTTTGTTTTTTTAGCACAGTAGTGTCCACTGGCATTTTTTGTTAGTATACTGTATACAAGTTGTCTGAACGTCTGGGGTATTTTTTCCTTTAGCCTGGTGCTTTTGGTGAGAGTATGCCACTCATAATATTTCAGTATCACCAAGAGGACTATAAATGTGCGTCACAGCCCCCCCTTTAAGAGAACTGAGGCACACTATGGTGCAGATGTGATCCGAACCAAATACAGGAAATGACACCAAATGGGACATATTTTACAACTTCTGGTTTGCTCGTACTACAGTTTTGAATCTTAGTGAACTAGGTATTAAATGTCAGGTCTCCAGTGTAGTCAAGAGCAAATTAAAAAAAAAAAAAACAAGCTACAGCTACTTGTTGCCAGAGCCGTGTTCTTAAACTCTATAGCTTTTCCAGACTGTGATTATCACGTCTTACTGTCCATGTCTGCGCACCTTGCTGAGAACTCATCTCCGCGATTCCTGGCTTTCAGCCCTCTGTCCACATGCCTTTTGTTGTCTGTTTCCATCTCTTTCGTGAGTTGGATTTAAAAGGCTCAGCCACCGTATTGGAAGCAAAGCACTCATCCTCCCCCCACCGATCTGAACATTACAGTTCCCATCCCTCCCCCCCTCCTTCGTCACCCGTCACCTTCATCCCGACACCACCCACCAACATCAAAGCATGTGCGTGGGGTGGCCTCTCATAATTCAATTCAATATCAGCCCCGATCCAGCATGTCAACAAGTTCACAGCTTCTGAATGTCATTGGTTCAAGTCTTCTTTTTTCCTCCCTCTCTCCTTCCTAGGGTTAAAGGGATTTTGATCTCTTGCTTCGTGCTGAAAAGACCTACGATGTTGGATGTGGAAATTGCCAGAGAAATTAGATTTAGTGTTGTGTCATCTCAGCAGGTAGGGGTGTATGGGGTTACAATGCAACACAGAAAAATAAACTAGCTTCAATCAAAGGCATAGCTGTGAAAATGAAATTACTTTTCCTGGGTTTTTTTTGCTTTAATCTCATCCCGCATAAACATGTTCTAGGGAGTGTGTGTTCATCGTATTTTCGTCTCCTTCAAACACCCCAGCAGCCATGAGAACGGAGCCTGTATCTTGTGTTAGTTTTTCCCAAATTTGCATGGTGTTGGCATGTGATTTAAGATACATGACCATGCATGGAAATTTAATTACATTGTTGGTTTTCTTTCGTTAAACGTGACTTCACCCCTCGTTGGAATTTAATTTGCGCCCAACAACCCCTGGGCTGTTCATTTTGCGTGACAGCCACACTGACACACATTAGGTGTCGTTCCATGTAATGCTGAGATACACGTCTGGCATTACCCGTGTTGCAGTGGCATCCTGATTTAATTTACTGCCTGTACTCGAATTAGCTTTTTTAATATTTCTTAACAAAAGCATAAAATTCCCATTTTTCAGTGCCCGGCTGTTGCTAAATGCCATTTTTTTTTGTGTTTGTTGTTTACAGTACCCAATGATTTCTACCACAATCTGTTGGGAGTTCTGTCAGCTCACAGTTTCATGAAATTAATCAGGGCTAAAGCTGCCTTTGATGAGCTTTAATGTAATATACAACAGCTGCCTATTTAGTTTCACCTACAGATATTTTGGCTCATTGTCCTGGGTCTCCCATGGGAGGCAAAGATGTTGCGCTTTGGAATATTGATTTCTCTCTGGTAGGTCAGGCTACAGCGCCTGCTGCTTTACTATGGGGGGTTGATGCCACATGGTAAACATCAGCTGTGTTGCTTCATATCAACAGTGTAAGCCTTCTGGCTTTATTACTTTGTAATTGAAGGAGTTAAAAGAAACCAATTATCCATTTTTGTTCCTCGAAAATCATGCTGAAATTCAATCCAAATTACAGAAACATAACAATTCCCTTAAAACCATACACTAATCATGATGTATTGTCATGATGAGTTAACCAAGCCTCATTTATAAAACTGGTGTATTGGCCCTTTAACAAGTTCCTTTTAAAGCCAAAACAGGAACATGTTTTTTCTACTAGCCTGTCCAGCCCTGCCTAGGAGACTCTGTCTCATTTTCCCCTTCCCCTGCTTGGCTGTCATGAAAGATATCATACAGCCTCCACACTGCCTGGCTGCCCCGTATTGATTGTCTGAAGTGTCTTGAGTGATAGCCAGTGTGGTCCCAATCTCCCAAAGACAAGAAAGTGGCTTTCTGTGTTGATGACTGAGAATGTCAAAGAGCTTGGGTCACTAAATTGAAATGGATACATGTGTAATGTATGTCAGAATAATGCAATTGATGAGACTTGGCAGCTAAGGCTTGTTGTTGGCTTAGGTAACACAATTGAATGCTTGTGATGAAACACTGTAAAAAGCCTCTTCAGTATCTAGTACTGCAGTGTATACTCTAATACAAAGGATACAAAGAAACACCATCAGCTGATCATTGATTGTTTTAGAAGAGCTTATTTTGCAATTATGGCATCCTGCATAACAGTGAAGACATACAGCATTTGACAGCAAATATCGATTTATAACTGTTTTATTACAAGCAAGCAAACAAATTAAAAGCTCAGAAAATGGTTTGGTTTGAAGCCATGTCTAAATAGTGGTTAATTATTATTGTCTATACATGTAATTTAAGGCCAAAGGTCAAAATCAGACCCTAGAAGCTTCTGAGTCACAGTGCCTTAGCAAATACACACAAGGAAATTAAGCTTTAATGGTGTTGTTTATTCTGTAGAAGAGCCTCATAAGCCTGAATGGCTCAAAGAGAGAGGCCAATAAGATCCCCTCCTCCAGAAGGTATTTAAGCAGTGTCTTAAATTATTCATAATAGCACTAATCCTCTTGATGTAGCTTTTATTAGCTTGTCTTATTTATTGTTGTTTCCTTGTGACTCCAGGGGAGAACTAGAAAAAGGCGTCTCTGTATTATGCGTATGATAGGTCATGTGTAATTGTTTTGCTTTTTTTGTCAACATTTTGTCTTTTCTGACTGTAATCTGCTGTTTCATTCCACTCTGTCATTAAAGGCCAGGTTTTGAGATATTTGGTTTTGATTGCCTACTACCCCCCGTCCCCCATCTTCAAATTTCGTTTTGACGCGTTCAGTAAGAAGGAGCTCTGGTATGTAACCCAACCCAGCTTTCATTACCACTTAACTGTAAAAACGAGCTCTTGAACGCACAGGCAGTTTCCCATTTTCCTCTTCATTAACTAAAGGGAGTGCATAATCTGGGTCATAATTTAACGTCTTTGCTAATGTTTTACACTGGGATGGAAGGAATCAACACAAGTAATATGATTTCCTTCACTTCAGTGTCCCTTCATCTTTGCATTCCATTGAACAATTGTTCACCGGGGGAGCCACTTTACCTCATACGCATGCATTTATGCATAGGGATACTTGCCAATAGTCTCCCTGCATAGCAGTGACATCAAGGTCTTTGGAGAGTGGAGGTATTGGATGCAGGTCTCTTTGGGATTTGGTGCTCCTGTAGCACACAGGTCCATCAGCCATTTATTATGTTATAGTGGCCCTCAGTTATTTAACATCTCCCTTCCCCCATATTGCACATTTTGCTCTTATGCTATTGTGCTTGAAAAGAATAAGAGATGACAAATCAACCCAATTTACCTCACTGGGCAGTGTCTGTTAATCCCATTGCTTTGCATTCTTGCACATCTACCTCCTTTCCACTTCAATCCTATTTTTGTCCATCTTCAACACAGAGGCACATAGGAGAAACCGGTCCAGCTCAGTCGCCTAGCAGCTCCAGCTCACACTGAATCTACAAACAGCCTTAACTGCCAGGCACAGGTGTAAATGTGCATTATGGCCCATGTATTATGCAGAGTCAGTGGCTTAATTTTCAAATATATTGTAGCTCAGCAACAGGATAGAAAACTAAACTCAACATCGCCGCCAACTCTGTCTCCTGCAATTTAAATGAGATGAGCCCCTTGAGTGAAGTACATTCTGTTGAAATGCTGTAAAATTGGTCTGATTTGATTGATTTCAGGTATTCTTTTGTCAGTAGAGACTATCATGGTCATTCTGTGATGCATTACTTGGACTGAGTGCATGTCAAATTTAATTTCTGTCCTTTGAGTATTTGCTCTTCCATTTGCTTTAATTGAAGCCTATGTGAAAGAGGAGTTCAAGCAATTTCAGTGTGATATCCAGCCAGCTCCAGCAGGACAAAGTTCACTTTGTTCAACTTTAACAGTACCGTCATCGCCCTGTTAAGTACAGTATTGCGGAGTGTTGGGAAATTAGCACCGACCACCAGCCAAATGCTGGTGAATCGATTAAGTGGCCGCTGAATTCGAAAACCACAAGCCATGGTGGCCTGTAGGTCTCCCCCTGGTTGCCTCCTATGTCTCAACCAATTTGATTTAACATGAAATTCACATACAAGTCTGTGTGTATGCTGCAATGCAAGTTGCATCAGAAAAAAAGAGAATAAAAAGAAATCTGAAGAGCTATCTGTAAGCTTTCTGAAATATAGGGCTGCTAAAATTGTCATCTGGAGATGCAGTTGCATGTGTTCCCACAGGAGAGCGCAATACACTGCCTATGCATCTAAAGCAGTAGAAAGCTACATCGAGCCATCATTTAATTGCACCCTTAAATGTGCCACATCACAGTCCCAAAGTTGTCAGGGTCCCAGCTTTAAAAGCAAGGAAGGCAGTTTCTGTTGAGGTCTAAATGTTTGAATATGAGGTGAGTTGAAGCACCAAATTCTTTTCTAGTTACCAGGTAATGCTACATGCTAAGCTACTTGCTTACCATAGTTGTTAAGATACTAGTGTAGGTTATAAGAATGGCGTACAATATTTCTAATGTGTGTTGGTGCGTGATGTGTCACCATATTAATGTTCTAAAAAAGATTACAAATGCTAATTGTTAAGCTAATGCCAATCACCAAACAAATTACTAGCTTTGGTTAGACGACAGCTGAGAGTACGGGGAAACATTAAGTGCACTGGATTTAGTTTGTGACATTAAAACTATTTTGTTTTAGTTAATCAGCACACCTTAATGGTTGGAGCACAACATTGTGACTGAAATGATTTTGGTTGTTCAAAGGTGGGACGCATTAAAACGATGTACTGGGAGTAAAAAAAAATGGTTGTTTTGTGATATTTTTCCATTCTAATGTATTTAATGAACCATATGGCAGTTTCTGAATGTAATTACGGTATATAATTTTGTCATACATTGTAAGATGTTCTAAGTGAAGAAGTAAATGAGGTTTAATTCACAGAAATTTAACAGAGTAACTTGTTACTTTACACTGTTGTGTAGGTTGTTACATGTCATGATAGTGAGCCCAGGCCAGTGAGGGTGTGGAGGACTGAGGAAGTGGTGTGACCTACTGCAAGATCTGTCCACAGAACATGTCTGACAAGCCTGATTCATCCATTGTTTCCTTCCTTATAACATTAGGTGAAGTGACATCAGACACTCTTTACACATGGAATGAAATGCCATACTTGTTGTTTGACAGTTCATCAGATTTCTCTTTTTTTAATTCTAAAGATAATGTAAAAATATCCCAAAATCAGACAATTAACTGTAATGTTGGAGTGTTTAGGAAGTGGCAATGACATTGCTTTGAGACCTCACATTTTAGTATACATTTACATATTAATGTAACAAAATTACTATAACTCTTAATGCTGATTACACTACCAGAACACAAACTGCTGCATCGCTCTCATAAACTATTTACATTCTATCATCACTGTACCCAGTTTGTTACCACTTTACTACCCATATCAGAACATTAACATCATGAATGACATCATCAACAATTTATACCACAACTTTCAATGTAAAGCTACGGCATGCAAATTTTCTCCTGTAGTCAGCAAAATCTGTTTTCACCGCACAGTCAGTTCACGCACACATCACTAACACTTCATATTTGTCTTGACAAGCTGTCCACTTTGAAAATGGCATCTACACTGATGGTGAGGTAACAGACATCTGTAATGCCACCGCAGGCGTAGAAAAGCAGATGGTGAACACAACTGGTTCATAGTAATCAGCAAAGAAGAAAAGTGCAATGTCTTTAATAAACAAGGTTTCAGGCAGATTTATTTGTTAATGCTAGAAATATGATTATATGATGTACTTTTTGCCAAACTCAACATACTACTTCTCGACTAGGGTCCCTGCTAAGCAACCCTCAGCCCCCGCACTGTTGGCAGTAAGAGGAATAATCCATCGTCCTCAAGACGCTAATTCTAACGCGCGCCCCTGACCTCGACCTCAGTGTATGCTCACCAATGTCACTAAGATGGATCGGGAGAAAATGAGATGTAACAATACAACAGGGAGTCTCTGAGGGGCGATGGGGAGGGTTGGAGGGGTGTTTTAGAGGTGGGTGCGGGGCTAGGGCTCAGTCGTCAATCTCTTCCCTCCTGCCATGCTGCTCATGTTTGCCTATTATCAGGGTGGCTGGCCTTCATCACGCAAACCATCTCTACACGATGTGGTTATTAATGCATTCGGTTATCTCGCCCATTCTGCCTGTCTGGAGCCTGTCTTCTTTACGACAACTGAGGCATGAATCCCAGTGTTTTCCCTGCGTTGGCCTGAGACAAGGCAGTATGTGACAGCTGAATTTTGTATGCTGGAAACATTTTTCATCTGGAAAGTTAGCATTAAAAGTTAGTATACACCTGATGCACTGACAAATGAGGATTTTTTTTTTTGTTAAAGATTACATTTCAATTCTGCCCCTGAGCCCTGAGTTCCGTCTGTGGCACAGAGGAAGATGCTTTCATCCAGCCCGGACGTTGAAGCAGGCTGTAAGCCTTGGCTCCAGCTGCCCCAGAGAGCCCTTTCTGGGATGTTCATGCTTGCCCAGAAACAGCTGGGGCCTGGGTGAAGCATGTTAATGGTGGTTAATTAACAACACCAGAGGTTAGTCATGTCCCAGCCATGTTCTCATTCAGAAAGGATGAATGGACAACAGCGGGTGATGACTTTCTCCACGGTCCTGTGTTCTACAGCGATGGTTCCCAAGAGGGAATTCTCTACTGTCAATATGAAGATGACAAAGAAAAAAAGAGGATGTACATGTTGTGTATTGTTGAGGATAAGACAATATGAATGTAAATTAATAAACTGTGTGTCTCTCTTTTTAAAAGAAGAAAAGCAGTTTCGAATGGAATTTCATGTCATACTGAATGGATAAACACGTGATTCAAAAGGATTCTGTTATCTCTCCAGTTTCAATCCTGACGTACTCCAGAGAGCTCCTGCAGTGTGTGTTTATCGAGTTTTGAATTCTAAATCACATGAGTATACACACACACACACAATCGCACACATACACACACTGGCATGCACTGACATCGACGTTTGCCCAGCATCTGTTTCATCTGTGAAATCTAATACCGACCTTAACCCCGGCGACTGTCGGAGGATGAAATCAGTCCTCAGCAACGTTTACACCCAAATGAGTACTAATGGAAAGCTGTGAAGACGCCAGTGCTTATCGTTTTCCAGGCAGTATACTGTACTCTGTTTATCTAGGAAGCTGTGTTAAATTGCCCTGGAGTTATGATGCTACCTGTTTAATACCATTGAGCCATGTGGGGAGAAAAAAGCTTCATGGGGGATGTTGAGCAAGATATTTAAGGCTTTTTCAGCATTGATTTCTTTCTGAATTCATAAAGGTGTATGCTTTAACTTCACCTTGATTTTTGGTTGAAAAGTTGGCTTTTAAACAGCCTCTCACCAGGGTTTTAGTGCCTCGGTTGGATACTTGCTCATGAGCTTTTAGCTCACACAGTCTCACTGCCTTTGTGCACATTATATTATTTAGCAGCACTTTTATTTTAAGTTTATCAGTCTTTTTGTTTGCTTGAAAGTAGAAGAGCACTGAAACAAGCCAGTGTACTTGTAGCCCTGCTGGCTTTACACAGTTATGGCTAACAGGGTTAGTCAACTTCTCGCAGTAAATCTAGCAGATGAACAACATTAGCTACTTCACGCTTACTCTTTATCAACTGAGAAAAATGTGTCTCTAGCTGCTAGATGTTCAACTTTCCTCACCCACTAGATGCTTAGTATGTGTTAATGTTTGCACTGGGCAGATAGCTACTGGAATGAGAGTAGTGAGACTCAACCGAACCGTAAATGCACCATAAAAAACACAACAACTTGCTAAATGAGGTGGAAATGCAGAAATGTGTGGTAATAATTTGTGGTTTGTTTCAGCAAGTGATTTCTTTCTGTTCTTGTATTTAATATAAATATAAAATCATTTAGCCTAGCATTGCTTATACATTGATCTTTTTTTTTATCATCACTTAGCAAATCAGGTTTTTAAAATATGAAATACACTGTTGAACAGGATGGCTTTATGGTAATTTAAAATGATTTTTTGCATCATAATCTTTTATTTGTTGGATTACCTTCTATCAATTATCACTTTATTATAATTTTGTATGCCATATCAGTATCACATTATAAAATGATGTATAACTTAACAGACTTTTTTTTCATTAGTCATCCACCCCAAATGTAAATGCTAAAACATCAAATGGACTAAAATGGAAAATGAGCTTTTTCTGCATTCAGGAAATAATGTCCAGTGTTGGCCTTTTGAGAGCTGTATACAAAACGAGTTGTTGGCTCTCACATTGGCGGCTTGCCCGGGAAGCCCTTACATTTAATTGGCCTCCAGTTTGTTTTGAGCTGCACCCACCCATTACGATCCCCCATAAATGTGGTTGTATAAAAACCAAACTGCACCTGGGTAACGAAAGAGAGAAGAGAGAGCGCTGAGCTGCTAATGTCATTAACTACCCTGCAGTAAGGACCCCCACATATTTCTCTTAGTTATGGAAACCCTTATCTTTTAACACACACCTCAGCTCACCCGTGACCGTTTTCAATTTGGCTTCTCTTCAAATGCCCTCCATCATGGCCACTAAACCAGGAAGCCAGAGGATAATGAAGGAAAAGGTCACTTCCAGCAACAACCTTTTAATTGGATTTGGCTCTTTTGTCACCAATCAAACGTTGTCTGTCAGGGGATGTTGTTGTCTGCTGTGAAGGATTCCTAGCAGCTGTTTTTTTCATCAAAGCCTGAATCAGATTTCTGTGAACCTTATCTGTGATTTTGCATTTATTAAAACTCATTAACTTGCACAGACTTTACATCAATGTTTTAGATTTATTTCCTACCTTCCAGGCAGCTATTCATTCTAGCATACTACCAAAATTACCCTTTTTTGGAGAGAGGTAATTCATCACAGTGAACATTTACTATGGTTTCCTCTGTCGCTTGCCAAACAGCAACTTGTTTAACACAAGAAATTACCCAATGTGCATGATCATTTTCATAATGTCTGCTTTGATTTTGTTACAACATATTTTTTCGAATGCTATACTTCCTGACGCCTGAGCCAAGCATCCATTAATGGAGCAAGTGAGGCGACTACTACTTGTTGTTTAGTACCTTATGTGAACATGGCAGTTTTTTTAAATTTCCCTCTTGAACTCTAGACAGGTGTCATTGTTTGATGTTACACTAAGGTCTTTTTTTTTTGTATCCCAAGAAGAACACCAAATGGGTT